>JAFMSR010000008.1:4681056-4778941 GCA_022818135.1 Saxidomus purpurata | reverse complement strand
AATTCTGTAAGTTATTTGGTGCTAAGAAATTAGTTGTGAAACATTTTAATGAGTTATGAATGAATTGTTCCAGTTGATTTTGATTAACACCCAATTAATTTGTACATAATTTGTTCAAGGTTTCGTGTATCTGTACCACATTCGTGCTGATAGAGACTGGGACGTTCTTGACTTAGCCACACCTACTCGGATTATTAGGACGTCACATGACCATATAAACTCCCTAGTCATTGGTGATGATGGTGATGGACCATTTGTTGCCATAGCAACAGAAGACTACCGTATCACTGTAGTGCAATATCGAAGACATTGAAGTTTGTTTTCCAAAGACAGTGCAATACAGACATGAAATATTGTAGCATTTTACCTAGTCCTCTCATGAGATCTCATAAATGTGTTCGACATAAACCTATTGAAGTATATAACAACGTTTTTGGATTTACCCATTGAGAAAGTTTACTAAAGACGTCCAAAAATTAGATTTTGATGTTAACATAGGTTTCAGTTTTTTATCTGTTTTCTGTTTTTAGATTTGTTTTTTTTATTTTAAATGGTGGATACAAAATACCATATGTGATTTAAGTTTTCTTAAATGTCTGTTCAAAATTGTGCATACATGTACAATGTATTACAGAGCATAGTATGTTTTGATGAATGTGTTTTAATTGTTCCAGATTGTGTTCACTACTATGTGTTCATTTGAATTGTTTCAAATAAGTATTATGTTAATATTTTTGTCTTTTATTTTCTACTCACATGAGCATAAAGTTCTCATGGTGAGGTAATGTGACTACCCTATGTATCGTCAAACTATTTTGCAACAGCACCAATTTCAGCCAAACCTAGTATATGATTGAAACTTTGGCAGACTGTTTCTTTTAATTGTATTCCTTGCAGTAATCTTTGTCACGACGATCCGTAGGAAAAAAATGAAAATTTATTTTCAGAAACTTGTGTTCTTATTCTATAATAGTTTCACAAACGTTTCTTAGCTGAAAAGACTATTCAGTCCTTGGCCATGGGTGAGTCATTAAAAGTGTTTGGCGAGAGATGATGAATTTTCTATATAACATTTGCAAGAAAATTTAAGAAATATCTACTTGTTGATCTTCTTCTGGTCCGGTTTTTAAATGATTTATAGGAATAGTAACATGTATTTGCTGACACTGTAGCAAGTCTTTGTTTTTGAGCTGCCACTATTTAAGGACTAAGTTTTATATTTGTCTACATAGAAAACTTTGAAAAAATCACTTTTGTTTCAAAATAATTTCTGAAGAGTTGTCCTTTAGTCGACTTAACAGAAATTGCTGGGTGGATTTTAAAACACTTTTGATATAAGTTAAATGACTCCTGGGTGTCTTCAAAAGACTTTTTATCAAGTCTATCTAAATGCTAATTGTTTCTTCTTAAAGTATGTTGGCAAACTTCGAGGGTCCCCCCAAAAGAATCCAAGAATATGTAACTCAAAGTTGAGAATAAATTTAACGACTAGGCCTTGGGTAATGGTAATAAACAGTGTGCTTTCAAATGTACATGTACATGATCTTAGTGGATAACATATAAATTCATTTAATAATTTCTGTGTTAAGAACCAAAACCAGCTATATTTAGTAAAAGGTGTGATTTAATCAGTGAAACTTTGACATGATATTCGTCTTCTATGAAGACCAGGTTGTTTTGAGATCAAAACTAGGTATCTTGTCAACATTGTTATGTAGCACCAGGACTCAGGTGGGCAAAATAGGACCAGTATGGTCTTCTTGTTACATGGATTGAGATTTAATGAACGAGTGAGAAGGAATGTCATTCTTGTTTTAATTTCTTCAAAGATTCAGATTTATGTATATTTTAGTTTTGGTATATAAATATCTTAAAGTGACATTATGCACATTTTTTAAAGTAAAATTCCAGCTGAAATAGGTGTGTGTGAAAAGGGTAGAGGAAATAATAACCTTTAACCCAATACAACAAACTTTTCCTGCTACCAGTACGAAATAATAACTTTCCAAATATTACTTTTCCTATTTTGACTGGGAGAGTCAATTTAAGAAATAAACAAATGCATGTCGGAGTTGTTTCCCTTCCACTGCCGAACAACACTAATTACACAAGGGAGATCACTGCCAAGGAAGGAATTATTATTTTATTTGTCCATTTCTTTAATTTCTAAAGCACCAACTTCAAATATTAATGCGGCATTATCATTAGTTTAACACATTTAAATGCACAGCTTCCGAAAATTGCTTTTATAAAACTGTCACCAAAAATACACAATGTGCAGTAAGATGAGCATAATGTCACTTTAAAGATGTTTTACTGAGGTCAATTATTATATGTATTTTTGTCAGTGTTATGAAGTGATATTACGCACAATATATCTGTTGGAATTGAAATAAAGTAATGAAACTTGTTTCTCAAGTAATTAATTTATAGTACTAAATATTCTCACTGATAGACAAATAACGCAGCGATCTCCCCTCATATAGCGGAGATTTAGTGTAACATAGTGTGAGGTAGTGACCGGTGTGTGGAGTTTTGGTCAAACCATGCATATTCAAAATCTTTTACAGATTTTGATAATTCTATTTGAATACTAATGCCTAAATTTGCTTACACTGTGTTTGTTTGTACTTCAATGATATACAGAGAGTGGTGTGCCCTGGAAGAAACTTTTGGAATGTTACAACTTATTAATCAGAGTGTTAGCATTTAGGCTACGTTGGTGCCTGAGAGATGTCCTACCATACACAATTGCTTTTGCGGCTGTCCTGGGTAACTTGAGTAAGGATACTCCAGTGGTTAGTGCGTAGGTGCCACACCTTCCGTGGGTGAAGCCCTTTATGCATCGTAAAAGACGACTAAATGGGGTTGGTGAGCTGCTGTCCCTGCAGACATGGTAACGCCCCAGGCAGGTGGTGTCTCAAACCACCACGGAGGTGGCGGCACGTCAGTGCGGTAAACATAGTTTCAACACTTAACAACGTTCATGCATATTACACTTTAACACAAAGAGCTGTATGACCTTTGACGTTGATGTGCCGTAAAAAACCATGCGTTCATTCATTAAGGAGATTACTCTTGTTGAGATAGTAATATAATGGATTTGAGAACTACTCTAACACTGGGAAGATATGTATAGGTTATAGTTACTGTATAACGACTTTAGGCACAGAATAGATCCATATAGAAATTCATTTCAAATGATATTATAAAAACAGGTACAACTGATGGTTACATTTAATAGCAACATAATCAATTGTAACTACAATAACATGCATTTGTTATTCAATACTAACAATTTCAAGTACATGGAGTATCACATCAATACAATACAATTATTAAAACAACAAAATAGCTGGTCATTTTAGCACTAGTTAAAATGCATCCAACAAGACACTATCAAGTTCAATGTATACACATTTTGCTATTGATAGGACAGTGATTGTCCATTATAACATTGTATTTCGTTAGCGTTCCAGTTGTTGTGTGAGATATGTTATCAACTGGATTAAAATACGTGCACTTTAACACCAAGCATTTTGTCAATGCCTACATTTTGTCATTGTAATGAGTTTTTAACTTTTTTAAACATTATTACAGCTGTAAAATTTTCAGGACATCATCCAGGTTTTTCTTTCTGTCATTACTTAGGAAGTAATGTATATGTAATTTGTTGGTTTCATCACACAATGAAACATGACATTGCACTTTTACATGTTCAATGTGCAGTAAAATTGTTTTAACTTTTTTATGCAATCAAATAACATCAAATAAATAGTTTCAGTACTTTAGTCATTTAAAGTTTTAATGGCAAATTGTTTGAAATATGGATACATTTCCTATAAAAGCAAATGTTCATGGAAGAGTGTAGATTATTTTCAAATGAAAACATTAACACATCTGAAATATTTTCAGGGTGTCATTGAGCTTTTTGACTAAAGGTATTTTGTTACATACAAGCAGCTTGTTGGTGTCATCACAGTATGATACACAGTATGGCCAGCTGATATGTTCAGTTTGCTGTAAAATTTCTTTGATCTTTTTGCACTCTGGTGACACTACATGAATACTTCCAGGAGCAGACCAGTTACACACAAGGAGTGTACCATCTCTGGTTACAGTGAGTTCTTCAACACTTGACAGGTTCTTATCCTGGTATGTTGCAACCACTTTGCCTTCAAAATTTAACTTATAAACAGCTGTTGAGTTGCTTCCATAAAAAAAAAGTTTACTGTTAGAGACAAAGAATGACTTTGAGTCATGAGCAATTGCTATGCTGGATGGATTTCCAAAATCAGGAATAATGATTTCTTTGACCAAAGTTCCACTAATGTTAAGTATGACTATTCTCCCTTTAGATGCTACAAAAATCTTATCTCCTTCACAAAACAGTTTTCTACAGCCATAATTCACCTTTATTTCATTCTTCATAGTAAATTCGTTATTTTGTGTGATTGACAGGAACTGTATTTTATATTCATTAGGAAGAGTCACTGCAACTGTATCTTCACTGACTTTTGCCACGTCTGATGGGTATGTTTTGAAGCCATATCTTGCCAATACCTTTCTCTGCTTAATGTCAACCAGTTTCACATTGTTGTTATTACTGTCTGCCAGTACTACCAGAGTAGGTGAAATAACTGCAGATGCTTCGATAGAACAGCGTTTTGTCTCTCCTTGTGCTTGAACATTGATTTCAAATTCAAACTGTGGAATCATATCTACTATTTTCTTTTGGGAACGATTTTGGTCTTGAATCTCTGCAAGTTTTGTCAATGGAACAGACTGTGATATCATTTCTACTTTCTTCTCTTTAGACGCATTCTGGTTTGTGTTCTCTCGCAGTTTTCCCAAAGAACCATGGGAAGAAATAATCTGTCGTACATCAGGGGACGGTTCAAACATATACTGCTTGATCTGGCTGCTCTGGAACATTTGTTTCAGAGTGGCATCAATGGATGACATTCTTTTCTTCAGATTCTTTGCTTCGACAAATAGTTCATTAGCTTTATTGGACTGTTGGTTTAGCTTTTTCTCTAACTCTTGTATTTCATTTTGTAGTGATTGTCTGTCTGCTTCCAGTTTCGCCATCATGTTTTCATCCGTCTGCTTTCTCTTGTTTACTTCTTTCAGGATTTCGGCCTCTTCTTTAACGAGGAAGTCATTTACCTCCTTTCTAAAAGCTTTAATATCATTCACAGCCTTGTTACATGTTTCACTTATCCTCTTTTTATTTCTGTGTACTTGATGCTTAAGCTTTTCCAAATCATTAAGGAATTTTTCAGTCTTACCAACCAATTCTCTGTGTTCTCCAGAACTAAAGAAGTTACAGGATATATCTTGTATTCGATCAACTTTGCACGTTTTATGATTTAGCACCATGCAGTCGCTGCATCCCACAGTGTCATGAGAAGAGCAGTAGAATTTCACGATTTCATTTGAGTGTTGGACACATGGCTCAGAGCAAGGATCGAGTTGTGTCTGTGAAATCTGTGGTCTTGGCATATTGTTGCCGTCGCGGATAACATGGTGTTTGGACATGGACTGTTTGCGATGTAGTTTCAAGCAGGCGGCACAGAAGTATTCATTACAGTTCTGGCAGTATCCCTTGGCAACCTCAAAATCTCCATCACTGCTACAGGGCTGACACAACACTCCCTCTTCTTCAGCAGACGATTTTCCTACACTGTCCTTGAACGAGTTTCCATCTGTACGACCTGATACCTCCATCTTTTAAAACTCTTTCTATGGGTATATCTAAGTAAATGAAAAGAAATCCGTGCAAGACTCTTAGACAATCAAATACATTTGTATTATATCCGATTTCAATTTAACAGATATGAAAATTTGTACTTTCGATATAATTTCGTACAAGAAGTGACATGTCTGTTTTGTTGTATATAGTACCAGACTGTTCTGTTTACCTAAATGGTATCTTTAGTATCAAGGATTAGAGTTAAGTATGCATAAAAGTTATAGAAGTACGACTTACTGATGATATAAAGCCGTTGTTGATCAGTATAGAACCACTATTTTTTCACTGAACATTTCGGGGTTCTTTAAACGTATTCATTGTTCAAAGTCTAATGATAACGAAAGAGTGTCCTAGATTTTACTTCCTTGTTTACAGAGGATCTGTTAAATTGTTGACAGCTTAAGATTATGTCTATATCATTATGATCTTTGCGATTTTACATATTGGGTTGATTTCGCCCTTATCAAACCTTATTCAATTTCGGTTTACTACACTAATCGAAACTTCTAACGGCCCTTAGTATATCTTGTGCGATAATTCAACTAATCGGAAACAAGTCGTTATGAAATTTACAATATATCGAGTTATATTTTGTATTAAAATTGGGTCGTGGTCGTACGCGAGAATCGCCCAAAAAATGGCTCTGTACGTACACATCAGTCGCCCATTTCTGGTTTCCTGTGATGCACTACGACATCCTAAATGGGTATATTATTGTTTATAAAAATGGGGTATTTATATTTTAATGTCCAAAGTTGAGAGAAACTAGGAGCCCACAAATGGTTCGCTGTCGTATACGACAGTCGCCCAGTATTGGATTCTGATATTCATGTACACCAATATCCCAAAATTGGTTCACTATAGTGTAGGTACTAGAGTTACCAGCAGACACGACAGTCGCCCATTTCTGGTTTCCCAAGATGTTCTACGACATCCATTTATATTGGTCTACTGACGTATAACAACACATGCATAATAGACAAACTAGAAGCCCAGACATGGTTCACTGTCGAATACGACAGTCGCCCAATATTGGATTCTGGTATTATAAACACACATCGCAAAGTCGGTACATTGTCACAAAGCTAGTAAGTTAGAGTAAAGATCGTTAGAAGCACAGACAGGACAGTGGGCTGAGATGTTCTGCGACATTTATAAATTGGTCTGTTGTCATAATAACAACACAGTAGTTCAAATTTAAGAATCGTTCCACATGCATTATTGTGCTGCTTAAGAATGAGTAGCGCCCGTGCCATTTGTGAATCAGGGAAAATGTTTATTTATTTCAGTGAAATGACATGATTATAACGAAGGTACACGTTTTATTCATAATTAGACTTTATTCATCCAACATCGAGGAACACGATACATATATAAACAACATAGATAATGTATAAAGTAATGACATAACTTGCTCTATTGAAACCACTGATATATATACAATGTATATATATACACAAGTCATTCTCCGAGTTTTTAATTTGTGTTTAAAAAGTAAAAAACCATTTGCATAGACATACATGAAATTCATTAATTAGCAACCAAAGACACCATGTTGTTTTACTAATCATTCGGGGTAGGAACGTTTTCGGCATATGCCCAACTGTTGTTTTTGCACAGCGGGGCCGTATTGATTATTTTTAGTTTATGTCCCATAATGTTTGATTATCATGTTATTGAATCTAGAATAATCTAGTTTAGTATATATTCTATAAAAAGATACTTTTTGATTAATAATAATAAAAAAATGATAATAATAATAACATCTTTATTTTGTGAAGGGTAACACATGTATAAGACATGTAAAGAATTACAAGGCAAACCAGAACATAATTTATATTTGTTTCTGTTGGCCTTCAGAAAGAATTTAGTAACTGTCTCTCTGTCTCTCTGTCTGTCATTCAGTTACCCATTACGAAGTTCGTATCCCTGTTGTTATGGTATCACCAAATACTTGTATCGATCGCGCAAAACGCAACATTTGGCAACAAAAACACCAAAATGTAAGTAAAACGTATATTCACCCGTCGGTTACGTGTAGCTCTAACAGGAACTGTGGCAACTTTAATTATTGTAATCATTTTTCATAGGATAATTATGGAATGCGGGTTGGGACATGCCAAACTTGCTAATTGCTACTTGCGGATTGCCACTTACTTATTGATAAATGCTGGTGGAAACATGCCACTTAGTAATTGCTAATTGCCACTTGCTTCTTGCTACTTGTTTATTGCTATAGCTACTTGCCACTTGCTTATTGATCAATGCTGGTTGAAACATGCTACTTGCTAATTGCCACTTGCTTATCGCGGTTTTGCCAATTGTCACTTGCCACTTGCTACTTGCTAAATGCTTGTTGAAACATGCGTCTTGCTAATTGCCACTTGCTTATAGTGGTTTTGTCAATTGCCACTTGCTTATTGCCAATTGCCACTTGCTGATTGCTACATGCTACTTGTCACATGCTAATTGCTATTTGCGTATTGCTAATTGCGGGTTAGGACTTGCTAATTGCCACTTGCTTATTGCGGTTTTGCTAATTGCAAATTGCCACTTGCTAATTGTCACTTGCTAAATGCCAATTGCCATTTGCTATTTGCTAGTTGGGACATGCCACTTGCTAATACTTACTTGCCACTTGCTTATTGCTAGTTGGGACATGTCACTTGCTAACTGCCACTTGCTTATTGTTAATTGCTTGTTGCCACTTGCTACTTGCTAATTGCTTATTACCTTTTGCTTGTTACTAATGGCTAGTTGCCAATTGGTTATCGGTATGACTACCGAACATGGCTAGGAAATAACGAACATTAGCTATTATTATTTTATTGAAGTAAAATATTAAGTTTTTGATGTTTAAAATGAACATGCATACCAAAATATATTATATTCAATCACATTCAAGCTTTTAATTTATACAAATTCAAAACGCTCGATCTGATTCATGTTCATGAACATTGAACATGAGTAACTATTAAAAGTAAACAAGACATCTATAATGGTGTATGTATAGATTATATATGTTATAAGTTTATTATGAATTATTAATAATATTTCATACTGAAAATATATTTAATATAAATAATCTTGCAGCTGAAGTCTGAACAAATTAGATGAGCAAACACCGAGCATGAACCATCATGTGATCATTTTATATTTAAAATATATATATTTTATTTAACTAGATCAAATTCATACTTTATATAAATTCGTGTTTGTTCTAAATATGTGATATAATATGAGTAGACATTCTTATACAATTTTACGCAATCAATTCAATGTGCCGAAAGTTGATACTCGTGTTCGTAGACTACCAGAAACATCGAACATGAATCATTATTATAATATTAATGAATGAAAGATAAGATAAGATAAGATAAGATAAGTTTTTTTTTCAGTCTGCAAAAGTAATAAATGGGCAAATCTGATACCACTTGTTAACAATGCGCGGGAGATTCATGTTCTTGGACGGAGATGAAAACACAAACACAAACATGAATTATGACATGAACAATTACAATGGCAACGATATTTTGCTATCGAATTAAAATGATTTAATATTCTCTATAATGTTAAAATTATTATGACAGCCA
The DNA here is from genome assembly GCA_022818135.1 of Saxidomus purpurata. Classification (NCBI taxonomy): domain Eukaryota; kingdom Metazoa; phylum Mollusca; class Bivalvia; order Venerida; family Veneridae; genus Saxidomus; species Saxidomus purpurata. The sequence goes on along the minus strand of JAFMSR010000008.1, from coordinate 4,769,593 downwards.
TGTTATCGATGAACAAGTAATAGCAGCTATTTTGTTTAATTCAATTATCCACTTAAATTTTAGCGCAAATTGAATTATAGTACGTTTCTTAATCAGACACATGTCCTACATGTCTATGTAGACCTATGACGGTGAACGGTGAAACTTATGCAGAACGGTACGTTTGGTGCTGTTTTTGCAGGTTTGGGTAATTTTCATAATTAAAGAATAAATTTCAATCTATATTTTGAATGCATAAATTTGTATTTTTTTATTTCTCAAACGTGGCCATCACTCCTATGTTTGTATTGTATGTTTGTTATGTATATAACTGTTATTTCCTCCATAAGAGCATAAATGTCATTTATTGGAATAATTTGATACCATAAATAATTTTGTTGAAATAATCCCTTAAACAAATCCATTCTGAAATAACTCTTCGGAATAAATCAGCTATTGAAATTATGAATATGACTATGATTATAGTTATCACACTTTTTCTTGTTGCGGCCGCGGCCCGCTATATTTAATACGTGGTGAGTAAAAGGTGCATGGAGACTTCAGCACTAGACCGAATATATGCGTCTCTCTTCATTGAAAAATTGAGGTACTTTTGAGATGAAAACTGTAGACACAGTCAATTTTTTTGGAAAGGCAAGAGTTGTCGTTTTGTTATTGAGTTGTCGTTCTTTTGATCACAACTAGTCAGACCGGAGAGGATCTAAAAGGCAACTAGTGAGGCCGAATAATTTAAAGTCTTTTACCCGATATTTCCGTGTAAGTCGCAAGAGTATTGTTTTTGTGACATAAACTATCGAAACATCGTAATACATTATGGAATCAATAGATACTTTTGAATTTTGAATTACAAAACTCGGAATTCAACATAAAAAACAACGAATTTTAACCTGCTAACGCCTCTATCATCAAAAGTGTACATACCTTTAAATCGTCCGTTTTATTATATGCGTCTGAAACTAATCTAAAATACGCGTTTAGGTATAAAACTGAAACTTATCAGCAAATTAACTTTACAGAGATATTGATAGATATCTTTTTGAAATATGACAACATATTTTTATGCTTTAAACACGTTGTAATTGTTGTATTTTATGTAAATGCGTGGTTCGAAAAGGGTACGAAAATGTCTGCATATTTCCGAAGTCAGTTCGTACCTAGGTACGAATAACTGTAAGAAATCACATAGATCTACATATCTTAAATACGATTTATAAATGTAGACAGAAATGCAATAATCTAAAGGGAAAATCAAATTCATTTCCCTAGACCATGCTGTCATTTACAAAGAACAGATATTGACTCAATATATAAATACAAATAAAAGTTATTGTATTGTAACTAAAACTTTCAACTTTACCATGATTCTTTTGCTACACTTAATTTTGGCGGAAACATTCATACATACATTAATGTTATTGTATCATTATTATCATTATTATTATTATTATTATTATTATTATTATTATTATTACAAAATACTACTAGAGTCTAATATGTTAAGTATGAAAGATAATATATATATATATAGCCATTCAGTTGTTGTTTTAGACAAGTTATGAAATTTTAATACAGCATGGTAGAGAGGCTCGTAATGACTAGGGATGAGCAATAATAGACCCGGTACATTGCAATTCGCAGTATTTTGGAGTAAATAAAAAACTGCAATTCCTCCGCATTATAACATGTAATTTGAATTTGATCTAATGCTTTGTTGTTGGTTTCCAAATAATAAATTTTTAGCGCATACGTATATTTCGGAATTCACGCGTGATGAATAGCCATTGAATTCAATATATCAGACCCTGGTGATAGTGACTGATTAAAAATTTTATAATATCTATTTATCTAATAAGATTAATGAAAAATATCTGAGTATAATAATACAAATGTAAATCATTTAAAAAAAAACAGTTAAAACTTGCTGTAATTTTGTTCCGTGAAAATTAAGACATACCAGGAACGACCTATAGAGGACATACTGTATAAATATTCGATAACAGTAAGGTTTCGATACTAGATGTGGTGTCGTGTCAGGTTTTGCATGTTCAACCAGAATTGGTTTCCTTGAGTTTTTTTGGGGCCATGCCTCAACATCAACCATCACCTATTTCCAAAATATTTACATGCCAGTTTTGTTTGTGGGCCCGCTGTGATACTTTGTATCACAGTTTTTCTTGTATTATTACTGTTACGAACATGAATCTCCTACAGCGCGCTCTTAAAATACACTTTAATTCAACTCAATACCACGGACCTATATACACATTTTTGGGACGGTCGTCTAAAGACAGCTGTTCCTGAGGGAACAGAACATAACATGATTTAAAAGAAAAATATGTTTAAACAGATTTCGCGTTTACAGATTCCTAAAAACACAGGCAACTCCAATAAAACAAATAGTTCTAAGCGGAGTAATATCTACAGTATATTTACCTTTGAAATCCCTAATTTGCAATTGCATGTTCGCAGAAATGCATTAATTACCGATTCAGATTGCGTATATTTTACGTGAATTAGCAATCGCAGTATTTTGGAGTAAATAAACTGCAATTTCTCCGCATTTATTACCTATAACTTGAATTTGATCTAATGCTTTGTTATGGGTTTCCAAATAATATTTTTTTTAGCGCATAGATATGTTGTAGAGATTATGAATATTTCGGAATTCACGTGTGATGAATTGCGATTGAATTCAATATATCAGACCCTGATCATAGTGACCGAATCAACATTTTATAATATGCTATTTGTCTAATAAGATAAATGAAAAATATCTTAGTATAAATTATACAAATGTAAATCGTTTTTAAAAAATCACAGTTTAAACTTGCTGTAATTTTGTTCCGTGACGACTATGACAGACAGTAGGCGGTATATTGCTCTTTCTAAAAAGAGTAGGCAATTAAACATGAATGACTTTGTCCAAGGAATGACTTTATACCCATAATATACCCACGTTTGAATACTTCAAAGTACATTGTATACTTTTGTGTGAGTTACTCACTTTCAATATATTGCAATAGGGATCCTAATACAGAACTCTTTTAACGGACCTATACGGTCGTGAGTTCGAAACCTAATCGTCTTCAATTTTTTCTTCCTTTTTTCCTCTGTTTTACTTATCATTTTCAGCTTTTAAACCATTTTTAAATGTTTTACGGCAAATAATCATAAAAGTCTTCATTCATGTCAAACTAATAAGGATAATGGTAATGAAAAATAAGACATACTGTATATATATATCATTCGATAACAACAAAGTTTCGATACTACAGGTCAGTCAGTAGTTGTGTCAGGGTTTGCTTGTTCAACCAGAATTGGTTTCCTTGAGTTCTTTTGGGGCCATGACTCAACATCAACCATCGACAATTTATAGAATATTTACATGTCAGTTTTGTTTGTGGGTAACTTGCAAAGGTAACTTGCAAGTAGTAACAAGTGGCAGAAAGCAAATAGCAAGTGGAAAGTAGCAAAAAGCAATTAGCAAAAAGCAATTAGCAAAAAGCAATTAGCAAGTGGCAATTAGAAAATCATAATAGGCAATGAGAAAATGGCAAGTAGCAAGTGGCAATAAGCATGTAGCAATAAGCAAGTGGCAATTAGCAAATGCCAATTGGCAATTATCAAGTGGCATGTCCCAAGTAGCAATTAGAAATTAGCAAATGGCATGTCCCAAGTAGCAATAAGAAAATGGCAGGTGGCAATTAGCAAGTGTCCCAATTGGCAAATGGCAAGTGGCAATTAGCAAGTGGCATGTCCCAACTAGCAATTAGCAAGTGGCAATAACCAAGTAGCATATCCCAAGTAGTAATTAAGTATAAGCAAGTGGCAATTAGTAAGTGGCATGTATCAACTAGCAATTAGAAAGTGGCAAGTGACAATAAGCAAGTGGCAATTAGCAACTAGCAATAGGCAATACGTAAGTCGCAAATAACAAGTGGCATGTCCAAACCTGCAATCAGCAATAAGCAAGTGGCAATTAGCAAGTAGCAATTAGCAAGTGGCATGTCCCAACCCGCATTCCATAGGATAATAAAGCTTAAAGTGTCAAAGTGTATCATTTTCGGCATATTTAATCATATTTTACCCATAATCTTTCATTCTAATGACTGATATTTTCACCATTAAGAGCAAATTCATTTACCAGAAGACTGCTGACTTAAACTCTTCGCAAAATGCAAAATTAGGTGTGTATTTTGGTTTTGTTAGTACTTACAACAAACATTCGACATGTACATAGAATAGGCGTATTAGGTCTCGTTCAGGCGTGTAGGTAGCCGAATACCCGGGCTGTTCAAGTAGATCAGTTGATCATTAGTATACATTTCTGAATGTCGCAATGCCTTTACTTTCCCATTTGCTATTCATTCTTGAAATAACGTAACTAAAATTACTACCTTGTTATCTCATTACGGTATTTCAAAATGTAACACAGTAACTCAAATATGGGTATTTAGTGTATACATCTGTGCCCCTAACAAAATATTTTTACGTTGGACACTATAAAACATGCACTCAACAATCGCCTTATTCTGGTACTGTGTCGTGCACGAAAGTAGCCTGTATAATGTTTGTGATAGTATTCGACATAACACCAATTCTGGGCAGCTGTCGTATCCACTCACGACCCAAAGTTAGGCTATTCTTTTTGTCAAAGTATTCGACATAACACCAATTCTGGGCAGCTGTCGTATTCGCTCACGACCCAAAGTTGCGCTATTCTCGCATCCGTTCACGATCCAGAGTTAGGCTATTCTCGCGTACGCCCACGACCCAAAATGGGTATAAAATATATATGATATATCACAAGAATTATATCCTAAAAATGACTGCAAACCTTTAAACAATTTCGACATCAACTCTTTGTTTTACGATCGATCTATGACATGGCCATATAAACTGAAATTCACACAAAAAATATCTATCTATCTGTCGACAAAGATATTACAAAAATAATAGATCTTCGCCCATCTTATATCACATAATGTTACTTTTAAGATAACAAGTTCATAAAAAAAGGATTAAAATTTATCAAATCACAAATTCGAGTATTCCGTCTAAGTAAACTGAACATCGCTCCTCTATTAGCGCGTGTTACTACGCTATTCTGTAATGATATATATATGATAGATGCACTATTTAAACATATACTGCACATTCTGACACAAGGTAAGGTCGTTTAACGTATCTTATGACTTTAACGCCACTTATTTGAAATTGAACTTTGAGTCCATACAGTAATATGATACTATCTATAGTATCTCTTGAGAATTCAAAGGGTGTAAAACGGTGTTTTCGCACAGATGAACAGACAGTAAGCCAAAAATAAATTTGATTTGTCAATTCATATCAAAATTTTAAAATATGAGATGGATACTGATCACTGTAGTTGCTATCGCATTCATATCTATCTTACATGTTACATATCTAATCATGTGTTGAAGATGTCGTCTGTCTATTTAGGTAAGCCATATACTTATAGTGGTTTCTTTGCTTTTTAATGTAGCAAATTACTTAATGTACACTTTAGTTATAACAAAACATAGAGGACTTTTTTGATTTATAAAATTGTTTTCTTACACATCTCCTCTGAAAGCACTGGCCCAATATTGTTGAAAATTGGCAGGAATGTTCCTGGAATAAAGCTCTATCAATTTTATTCAAAGAAATTTATTTTATTTAAAACTTTGGTTGCCATGACAACAAATAGGAAAAACATTAAAATTCTTCTTCGCCAGTGTTTCGTATGTTAAATTGTCTAGGTGACCTCTACCAAGCTTATTCAAATCTTGCCCCTAGGGTATAAATTGACCACACCCATGCGATGTCCCTTGTACGAGTCGTACCGATTATAGCCTCTTTAGAGGATGATTGACCTAATAAGCACAATTACAAACAAGATGTCCCTTGTATGTATCTAGAGTGACAGGGAAAATGCATCTACTAGTGACTTCCCATAGCAAGCAGTGACTTCAACTTGGAACAAGTATCTCTTTACTGAGGCAATCACTGACTTGTGACTTCCCCTACTGACTCCCTTAAGCAACGCGTGTATTCCTTATGTAAGTGCACTGGTGCTCTGGTGAACGATATAGGGACATCATGATCTTGTTTATTGTATCTTGTGTAAAATTGACCATATCCATGGGGGGGTCCCTTGTATGTATGCAGAGTTACAGGAAAAACTTCCAATAATGTCTATAGCAACCAGTGACTTACTAAGCAATCACTGACTTCCTCAGCAACCAGTGACTTCCTTAGCCACCAGTGACTTTCTTAGCAACCACTGACTTGGTATAAGTATCTTCCTTAGCAACAACTAAATCTCCTAGCAACCAGTGACTTTCCAGTAGCAACCAGTGCCTTCCACTGTAACCTTTAGCATCATCTTGCCAAAAGTGACTACCTTAGTAACCATTGACGTCCTTAGCAACTAGCAACATTTGTCTTTGGCAATCACTGACTTCCCGTACTGACCAGTGACTCCCTTTAACAACACGTGTATTCCTCAGGTAAATGCACTGGTACTCAGGTGAGCGATATAGGGACATCATGATCCTCTTGTTTATTGTATCTTGTGTAAGATACTGCGAGGCTGTCTCTGTATTTTCATGTGTAGATACATAAAGAATGGTACAGAGCTTTGTTTCTTTTCTACACATGGAAACGATAGTTTGGTCATTTACTGTCGTATGCAATGGACCATAGGTCCATGAGCATACATATAACAGTAAGGTGACCTAAGGTCAAGTGTCAAAATTTACTACAAATATACATCTGATCACTACTAAATTGTTTAAACTTACTTTATCAGATGTCATTAATTCAATAAATTTCGAGATGTTTGGTCGGGATCTGTTATATTTTTATAGAGAGTTTTCTCAGATCAATATAAAGTGAGACAACAAATGGAATTCATCCTCTAAAATATTTGTATTTGTGACATTTTCTTTCATATTTGACTTCATATATCTATGAATCTCCACCTGTACTGCCTTTAACTAATACTTCACAACCCACAGCTCTTTTTGTTAGCAATGAAGTCCTACCAATTTCACCATATAGTTTGTGTTTGTATTTTCACATCAAGTTATCTTTTACAGAAATTCAAGTGTACCCTTTCCAAAACTACAGACTCATTAATACTGCTGCAAATGAACAACTGCGATCACTTTATATTCAATTCATCTGTATGTCCGTCCGTCCATTTTGTATTAGATACAGTGTTCAGTCAAACATGTGTTAGTTTTCACCTAGATTGAGAAGCATTTTAGCTTACACCAGCTTGATTAATTGTATCCCTAATGATAAATGTTAAAGCAAATTAACCAGGCAAGAAGCCACAAGCTTAAAATTGCTAAACACTGGCTATACTGTATATTGAGAAGAAATAAATGGTACTGAAATTTAGCATGGTAAATGTTAATAATTTAGTATTAGAAAAACATGCTACTTCCAGACAATGCTATATACTCTAGTTTTTACTTTCAGCCAACGTCATTTCTCTGGTCATGAAAATGGTCACGTGATCAGCTGGACGAATATAGTGGAAGATATTGAATATGATATTTATACAAACATTGTAGAATAGCTGGTTTAGATATAAATAAGCAAATATAGTCTGTGAAGATAATATTAAGTAGTTTCCATTTTCAGTTTTAGCTATCTTTTCGGTAACATATGACTTTTAGCTGCTCTTAAATAATCCTTCATTAAAGTGAGTGATTCATAAACGACAGAATGACACAATTAGTGATTTTATGTAGAAAAGGGTAGCACAATCGGTTACTACCGAATAAGTAATAGTGCAATAGAAGCTTTTAATTATTATGCACTGTTCTGACACAAATAGGTATACATAGCATACATGATGAACCCTCGTAAGGTCGCCCTTTAGGATAGTCATACGACGTGCCTGTTATAAACTAACTTTTGATGAACATATTTTTCTGTCTAAACATGCGTAATGACACAAACTGTAATTTGTTTAAAACATAAGATACATGATGAACCCTCGTAAGGTCGCGTTTTAGGATAGTCATACGTGTCTGTTATAAACGTACATTTGATGAATATATTTTTTACCTAATCAAGCGTAATAACACAAATTGTAATTTGTTTTCTGTGTGTGATAGCAGTGATGTCCACCAAAGATATATTGAATGGAATGTGTGGTAACAAGATTGTAAGCTCCTCTTTGGACTCTACACTGATTGTGTATAACCTGCAGACAGAAAAATCTTCTGCCGTTAGACATTACAGTAAACAAGTGAACTGTGTCAGGTAACAAACTGTTTATTTCGGCTGTTTTAGGTTTTGAGTCCTTTTAGATTTGTTTTAGGCATAAAGTCGTCCTTCCTCTCCAGCTCTCTAAAAAGGCAGATCCAGTACAATTTCAAGTAACTTTTAACAGGGACCAATATAAAACTCAAGATTCAAACCAGTAACCATATCAAATGATGACGTATGTTTTTGCTTTTTGTATTAATTGTGTAGTCATACATTCAGAAAAAAAGCAATTCTAAACTTGAGGTCATACAACCATGACATCTGCAACAGTCTTCAATATCAGGGCACCCATTGTTCAAGTTTTGATACCCAATTAGAATTATTTTTAGAGTTTTATCAGAAATTAGAGATTAAAGAGTCTACCAGAAAATAAGAGATTATTAATATGCTCAGAAACAGCACTTTTACTTTAAAACCATAATATTAGTCAACTAGTTTCATTGACAGTTCATTGTATTCTTCTAGATCATGGGAAACAATTTTGTTGCTGCTGGTAACAGAAGTTTGACACAAGGTCAGCCAATACGGAGACCGGCTGACCAATCAAATTGTGAAGCTGACATTTTGTGTACACTCTACAGCCAATCAGCTGCCGACATTACTGCTGTTGCATTTTGGGAAGACACGGTATAAACACAATTTTATATATAGTATTAAATGAGCCATACTGACCATAAGTGAAAAAAGGACATGTTTTTATTTTTGAAAGCTTTAGAGTTTAAACATATCAATTTGCTAGCACGCTTGAATGTAGCTTCTGTAAAAGCTGTAAAGTAGATCACATGAATAAAAGTGCCACTTTGGTACTTTTATATCCAAAATGGTCATTTGTAAGATAGTACATATTATAATTCAAAATTCTCACTTCTGGTTGGTTAGTTGAACCATGTAAATAGTTGATGTAAATGCCTCAAGCCATGTAGTACTTTATCCTTTAGATTCCCATGACGACCTAACAATTTGGGTGACATAAAGTGCAAACAGAATACATATCTATATGTACACACATCAAAAAGCTGTATCACTAATAATGTAATAAATATTATGTGGTACAGCTTAAAATGATAAAGTTCATTGGGATTATATCTTCACATGTCGTAGGGAGCTGTGTGTGTATTCGTTAAATGTGAATTTACATGTCGTTTCATAGGTGATTTCTGGTGATGAGATGGGGAACTTGTTTCTGTGGACGGGATGCTTAGGGTGTGGTCAGGAAGAGAGGCAGGACATGAGTCCAGTTGCAAACCTTGGAAGCTGTATAAAGTACATCTATTTACTTGGAGTGAGGATAATCTGTTACACAAGTAAGTTTGTAACAGCCTTACCAAAGACACTAGTATACAGTCTTGATTATAAAGTACTGCTAGTTACCTTTACAAATTTTATTTTAATTATGCTTATAAAAAGCTAACAAGTAAATTATTGCAGAATCAAAATGCAATTTGGTTTAAGATACTTTGTGATTATTAGATTTGTTGCAAACTTTATGGAAATAAATGTCACAGAACCTCAGATTGCAAAAAAAAGAACATTTTGCTTTTACAGAATAAATTAAACAACAATTAGAAACAATAGTGCACATTTCAAGTTGAAAAATGAAATAAGGTATTTGACATGTGCTGATGCCTTCCCTTTGTCAAAAGATAGCATCCGTATAGCCACAATTTTTAATTCTTATTTCATTTTCATGCGGCCTGAAAGGGTTGGCATAAAGTCGATGATTTGTCTGTGTGCATATTTCTTGTTTGGAGCATAACTTGGAAAGAATTGAAGTGATTGAGTTCATACTTCATACAGGGATAGAGGACATTTAGAGGAAGTGCAGTAAAAAGGAACCATGACTCAAGCTAACTCCATTTTGTTTTATTCCCCTTTATGTAAAAAGCCTGTCTTCTTCTCTAGAATCACTAGGCCCAGAGCTTAGATATTTGAAATATAGCATTATGTAGTGGTTGCAATGACTTTATGTTTTGTGTACAAGACTGGACTATATTTCAGTGGATGGTTTCCTCCACATAAGCCGGTACAAGGAAGATTATGTGTTTGAGAAATATGACATATATAAATGCGTGTACAAATCTCCAGAGCTTGTTGTCATTTATGGATCGGTTCTTGCCATTGGCTGCAGATCTGGTAACATTTCTTTATTTTATAAAACTTGTCATATTGAGTAATGTATTTTAAAGGAGACATCGCTGTAGTAAAACTAAAGCAGCAGTGAAGTGAGATTAAGGAACTCAATTTGAAAATTCTGCATAAAGCATTGCCTGAAGTAAAAAGCAGTACTGGCCAATACAAAGAAGGTCAAACTTAGGGCTCAGACCCTTTTGCATAGTATTATAGAACAATATTTCCTGTCCTCTCTAGCTTGTCCATGCATTGACTGTAGTGGCACAGTTATTGCCTGCACCTTAAGGATGTGCCACAATAAACACCCAGCCACTTGCTTCCAAGGTCAAGGTCACCCTTGGGTGTTATACCTAAGTTTTATATTGCTGTATCTATATTGCAACATGAACACATTAAAAAAATATATGAACTTTGACATGCACGTTGTCCTCAGCATTTTCATTGTTTTACCGTGCTCTTAAAATGCAGGCACAGTTCACTAATGATGACTTTTACCATATCAAAAATGTGTACCGCCTTCTTTATAGATATATTCCAAACCAGTACGCGACTTCATATTACATGGCAAAACTTCATCAACTTGTTAACTCTATTGCCTGGTTCAAATTCTGTTATTAAGTTATTTGGTGCTAAGAAATTAGTTGTGAAACATTAAAATGAATAATGAATGAATTGATCCAGTTGATTTTGATTTACACCCTATTCATTTTTACATAATTTGTTCAAGGTTTCGTGTATCTATACCACATTCCTGCTGATAGAGACTGGGACGCTCTTGATTTAGCCACACCTACTCGGATTATTAGGACGTCACATGACCATATTAACTCCCTAGTCATTGGAGATGATGGTGATGGACCATTTGTTGCCATAGCAACAGAAGACTACCGTATCACTGTAGTGCAATATCGAAGACATTGAAGTTTGTTTTCCAAAGACAGTGCAATACAGACATGAAATATTGTAGCATTTTACCTAGTCCTCACATGAGATCTCATAAATGTGTTCGACATAAACCTATTGAAGTATATTACAACGTTTTTGGATTTACCCATTGAGAAAGTTTACTAAAGACTTCCAAAAATTAGATTTTGATATTAACATAGGTTTCAGTTTTTTATCTGATTTCTGTTTTTAGATTTGTTTTTTTATTTTAAATGGTGGATACAAAATACCATATGTGATTTAAGTTTTCTTAAATGTCTGTTCAAAATTGTGCATACATGTACAATGTATTATATAGCATAGTATGTTTTGATGAATGTGTTTTAATTGTTCCAGATTGTGTTCACTACTATGTGTTCATTTGAATTGTTTCAAATAAGTATTATGTTAATATTTTTGTCTTTTATTTTCTACTCACATGAGCGTAAAGTTCTCATGATGAGGTAATGTGACTACCCTATGTATCGTCAAACTATTTCGCAACAGCACCGATTTCAGCCAAACCTAGTATATGATTGAAACTTTGGCAGACTGTTTCTTTTTAATTGTATTCCTTGCAGAAATCTTTGTGACGATCCGTAGGAAAAAAGTGAAAATTCATTTTCAGAAACTTGTGTTCTTATTCTATAATAGTTTCACAAAGTTTCTTAGCTGAAAAGACTATTCAATCCTTGGCCATGGGTGAGTCATTAAAAGTGTTTGGCGAGAGATGATGAATTTTCTATATAACATTTGCAAGAAAATTTAAGAAATATCTACTTGTTGATCTTCTTCTGGTCCGGTTTTTAAATGATTTATAGGAATAGTAACATGTATTTGCTGACACTGTAGCAAGTCTTTGTTTTTGAGCTGCTACTATTTAAGGACTAAGTTTTATATTTGTCAGAAAAAAAATTGTAGAAAACTTTGAAAAAATCACTTTTGTTTCAAAATAATTTCTGAAGAGTTGTCCTTGAGTCGACTTAACAGAAATTGCTGGGTGGATTTTAAAACACTTTTGATATAAGTTAAATGACTCCTGGGTGTCTTCAAAAGACTTTTTATCAAGTCTATCTAAATGCTAATTGTTTCTTCTTAAAGTATGTTGGCAAACTTCGAGGGTCCCCCCAAAAGAATCCAAGAATATGTAACTCAAAGTTGAGAATAAATTTAACGACTAGGCCTTGGGTAATGGTAATAAACAGTGTGCTTTCAAATGTACATGTACATGATCTTAGTGGATAACATATAAATTCATTTAATAATTTCTGTGTTAAGAACCAAAACCAGCTATATTTAGTAAAAGGTGTGATTTAATCAGTGAAACTTTGACATGATATTCGTCTTCTATGAAGACCAGGTTGTATTGAGATCAAAACTAGGTATCTTGTCAACATTGTTATGTAGCACCAGGACTCAGGTGGGCAAAATAGGACCAGTATGGTCTTCTTGTTACATGGATTGAGATTTAATGAACGAGTGAGAAGGAATGTCATTCTTGTTTTAATTTCTTCAAAGATTCAGATTTATGTATATTTTAGTTTTGGTATATAAATATCTTAAAGTGACATTATGCACATTTTTTTAAAGTAAAATTCCAGCTGAAATAGGTGTGTGTGAAAAGGGTAGAGGAAATAATAACCTTTAACCCAATACAACAAACTTTTCCTGCTACCAGTACGAAATAATAACTTTCCAAATATTACTTTTCCTATTTTGACTAGGAGAGTCAATTTAAGAAATAAACAAATGCATGTCGGAGTTGTTTCCCTTCCACTGCCGAACAACACTAATTACACAAGGGAGATCACTGCCAAGGAAGGAATTATTATTTTATTTGTCCATTTCTTTAATTTCTAAAGCACCAACTTCAAATATTAATGCGGCATTATCATTAGTTTAACACATTTAAATGCACAGCTTCCGAAAATTGCTTTTATAAAACTGTCACCAAAAATACACAATGTGCAGTAAGATGAGCATAACGTCACTTTAAAGATGTTTTACTGAGGTCAATTATTATATGTATTTTTGTCAGTGTTATGAAGTGATATTACGCACAATATATCTGTTGGAATTGAAATAAAGTAATGAAACTTGTTTCTCAAGTAATTAATTTATAGTACTAAATATTCTCACTGATAGACAAATAACGCAGCGATCTCCCCTCATATAGCGGAGATTTAGTGTAACATAGTGTGAGGTAGTGACCGGTGTGTGGAGTTTTGGTCAAACCATGCATATTCAAAATCTTCTACAGATTTTGATAATTCTATTTGAATACTAATGCCTAAATTTGCTTACACTGTGTTTGTTTGTACTTCAATGATATACAGAGAGTGGTGTGCCCTGGAAGAAACTTTTGGAATGTTACAACTTATTAATCAGAGTGTTAGCATTTAGGCTACGTTGGTGCCTGAGAGATGTCCTACCATACACAATTGCTTTTGCGGCTGTCCTGGGTAACTTGAGTAAGGATACTCCAGTGGTTAGTGCGTAGGTGCCACACCTTCCGTGGGTGAAGCCCTTTATGCATCGTAAAAGACGACTAAATGGGGTTGGTGAGCTGCTGTCCCTGCAGACATGGTAACGCCCCAGGCAGGTGGTGTCTCAAACCACCACGGAGGTGGCGGCACGTCAGTGGGGTAAACATAGTTTCAACACTTAACAACGTTCATGCATATTACACTTTAACACAAAGAGCTGTATGACCTTTGACGTTGATGTGCCGTAAAAAACCATGCGTTCATTCATTAAGGAGATTACTCTTGTTGAGATAGTAATATAATGGATTTGAGAACTACTCTAACACTGGGAAGATATGTATAGGTTATAGTTACTGTATAACGACTTTAGGCACAGAATAGATCCATATAGAAATTTATTTCAAATGATATTATAAAAACGGGTACAACTGATGATTACATTTAATAGCAACGTAATCAATTGTAACTACAATAACATGCATTTGTTATTCAATACTAACAATTTCAAGTACATGGAGTATCACATCAACACAATACAATTATTAAAACAACAAAATAGCTGGTCATTTTAGCACTAGTTAAAATACATCCAACAAGACACTATCAAGTACAATGTATACACATGTTGCTATTGATAGGACAGTGATTGTCCATTATAACATTGTATTTCGTTAGCGCTCCAGTTGTTTTGGCAGATATGTAATCAGCTGGATTAAAATATGTGCACTTTAACACCAAGCATTTTTGGAAATGTCTACATTTTGTCATTGTAATGAGTATTTAATTAAAAATATTTTATTACAGCTGTAAATTTTTCAGGACAGCATCCAGCTTTTTCTTTCTGTCATTACTTAGGAAGTTACGTATGTGTAATTTGTTGGTTTCATCACATAATGAAACATAACATGGCACTTTTACATGTTCAACGTGCAGTAGAATTTCTTTAACTTTTTTATGCAATCAAATAAAACATCAAATAAATAGTTCAGTAGTCATTTAACGTTTGATTGGCAAATTGTTTGAAATACGGATACATTTCCTATAAAAGCAAATGTTCATGGAAAAGTGTAGATTACTTTCAAATTAAAACATTAACACGTCTGAAATATGTTTAGGGTGTCATTGAGCTTGTTGCCTGAAGGTTTGTAGTTACATAAAAGCAGCTTGTTGGTGTCATCACAGTATGAGACACAGTATGGCCAGTTGATATGTTCATTGTGCTGTAAAATTTCTTTGATCTTTTTGCACTCTGGTGACACTACATGAATACTTCCAGAAGCAGACCAGTTACACACAAGTAGTGTGCCATATCTGGTTACAGTGAGTTCTTCAACTTGTGACAGGTTCTTATCCTCGTATGTTGCAACCACACTGCCTTCAAAATTTAATCTATAAACAGCTGTGGGTTTTCTTCCAAAGAATGGATGTTTACTGTTAGAGACAAAAAATGACTTTGAGTCATGAGCTATTGCTATGCTGGATGGACGTTCTAACTCAGGAAAAATGATTTCTTTGACCAACGTTCCACTAATGTTGAGTATGACTATTTTCCCTGCAGATGCTACAAAAATCGTATCTCCTTCACAAAACAGTTTTCTACAGTCATAATTCACCTTTATTTCATTGTTCATAGTAAATTCCTTATTTTGTGTGATTGACAGGAACTGTATTGTACGTTCATTAGGAAGGGTCACTGCAACTGTATCTTCACTGACTTTCGCCACGTCCTCTGGTCTTGTTTTGAAGCCATATCTTGCCAATACCTTTCTCTGCTCAATGTCAACCAGTTTCACATTGTTGTTATTACTGTCTGCCAGTACTACCAGAGTAGGTGAAATAACTGTAGATGCTTCGAAGGAACAGCGTTTTGTCTCTCCTTGTGCTCGAACATTGATTTCAAATTCAAACTGTGGAATCATATCTACTATTTTCTTTTGGGAACGATTTTGGTCTTGAATCTCTGCAAGTTTTGTCAATGGAACAGACTGTGACATCATTTCTACTTTCTTCTCTTTAGACGCATTCTGGTCTGTGTTCTCTCTCAGTTTTCCCAAGGAACCATGGGAAGAAATAATCTGTTGTACATCAGGGGACGGCTCAAACATATACTGCTTGATCTGGCTGCTCTTGATCATTTGTTTCAGAGTGGCATCAAGATCTGACATTCTTTCCTTCATTTTCTTTGCAACGACAAATAGTTCATTAGCTTTATTTGATTGTTGGTTAAGCTTTTCCTCTAGCTCTTGTATTTCATTTTCCAGTTTCGCCATCATGTTTTCATCCGTCTGTTTTCTCTTTTTTCTTCTTTCAGGATTTCGGCCTCTTCGTTATCGAGGTAGTCATTTACCTCCTTTCTAAAAGCTTTAATATCATTCTCAGCCTTGTTAAATGTTTCATTTATCCTCTTTTTATTTCTGTGTACTTGATGCTTAAGCTTTTCCAAATCATTGAGGAATTTTTCAGCCTTACCAACCAATTCTCTATGTTCTCGAGAACTAAAGAAGTTACAGGATATATCTTGTATTCGATCAACTTTGCAAGTTTTATGATTCAGCACCATGCAGTCGCTGCATCCCACAGCATCATGGGAAGAGCAGTAGAATTTCATGATTTCATTTGTGTGTTGGACACATGGCTGAGAGCAAGGATCGAGCTGTGTCTGTGACATTTGTGGTCTTGGCATATTGTTGCCGTCGAGGATAAAGTGGTGTTTGGACATGGACTGTTTGCGATGTAGTTTCAAGCAGGCGGCACAGAAGTATTCATTACAGTTCTGGCAGTATCCCTTGGCAACCTCAAATTCTCCGTCACTGCTACAGGGCTGACACAACAGTCCCTCTTCTTCAGCAGACGATTTTCCTATACTGTCCTTGAACGAGTTTCCATCTGTACGACCTGATACCTCCATTTTTTGAAACTCCTCTTTCTATGGGTATATCTAAGTAAATGAAAAGAATTCCATGTAAGACTCTTCGACAATCTAATACATTTGTATCATATCCGATTTCAATTTAACAAATATGACAATTTGTACTTTCGATATAATTTCGTACAAGAAGTGACATGTCTGTTTTGTTGTATATAGTCCAAGACTGATCTGTTTACCTAAATGGTATATTTAGTATCAAGGATTAGAGTTAAGTAAACATAAAAAATAATAGAAGTACTACTTACTGGTGATATAAAGCCGTTGTTGATCAGTATAGAACCACTAATTTTTCACTGAACATTTAGGGGTTCATTGTTTAAAGTCTAATAATGTCCTAGATTTTACTTCCTTGTTTACAGAGGATCTGTAAAATTGTTGACAGCTTAAGATTATGTTTATATCATTATGATCTTTGCGATTTTACATATTGGGTTGATTTCTCCCATATCACACCTTATTCAATTTTACTAGTAAGTACTAGTTAGCACGAACCTATATACAATGTACATATTTTAAACCGTTGTTTGTATTTTTTGAGTAGCTTTGTTAAGACTTTATTGTTTTGCTGGAACAAAATATCAAACTTCGACAAAGTGGTGTAAGCTCTCGGTCAAGTTGATCGATCCCTTGATATATCTGAAGGGCTATCTAGAGGGTCTACATTTATACCAAATCGTCATGAAACTAAAACTGACCTTCGAACTGTTCGTAGAAATTAGGTAAAACATGTCAGATGAAAGGATGGGTTAATTTTGTACCTTTCTAGAAGCCATGGTGCACAGGAAAGTAAGGGAAAACCATCAAACTTACCTGTAGTTGCTATCGCATTAATATCTTTCTTACATGTTACATATCTAATCATATG
Source organism: Saxidomus purpurata (assembly GCA_022818135.1). Lineage (NCBI taxonomy): Eukaryota > Metazoa > Mollusca > Bivalvia > Venerida > Veneridae > Saxidomus > Saxidomus purpurata. The sequence continues at coordinate 4,751,970 of JAFMSR010000008.1, read as the reverse complement.
TTGCAGATGTTATCTGTCTATTTAGGTTGTTCAATTTTAGTCTAGGTCTTGTGTTTACGTGGATTGTTTTTAATGTCACAGAACACGCACGCGCCCGAACAACTCCTCTCTCTACCTCTCTGAATTCAATTGGATCATCATCAGCATCAGCAGACGATTGATTCTATCAAAATGAACAGGCACAATCAATTCTGAACTATTATGTTCATTTTAACATTTTTAACGGTTTTATCACTAAATTGACGCCCTTTCATGGCTCGTGGCATAGGTCTCCAACAAATGTCTGATAGAAAGTTCTATTTTCGACAGTTTTTTTAGCATATTACTAACGTCTCTCGAGAACTATTTCATAGACTGGTTCCATCTTTAATTTGGAAAGTACGATTACTGGTCCGTAGGGATGCAAATTTACTGACAGAATAGCAGACGTTGCAGCACACGACTGCACGTGCGTAGACTGATTATGATATGCATTGGTCGTCAAGGCAGATTTACTTGTATCATGAGTTGAAGCGTCCCTAATAGTGAACACGTTTGTCTTACGAGCAGTCTTGGCAAGTTTACCAGGGTGGACATCCCACGGTTGCACGGATCTATAAACAATCTAAACGTCGACTTATGAGCAGCTATTGTTTTGTTTCCTGGTACAACAATTCATAAGACGGGTATAATGTGTGTTAAACAGATTTGATATATGTTTGGTGAAATATGCCAAATTTAAATGATGTACTTATCATTGAAGGAAATACAAACTAGAAGATATACCTTTCATTTTCTCGCCGAAGCTCTGAGGAATTATTATTTAATCGCTTTATTTCATCGTGTAATCTGAAACATAAAAGCAAAGCTTCTCAATACGGAAGCAATTAATAATATATTAAATTTTAATAATATATTTAATTTTACTGTACTATAATAAAATTATATATTTATCAAATAAATTTCTTTATCATGACTAAAGTAAAAATGATTAAGGAGAAAATTCCCAGCATCCGATGTCATGAATATTTTGTATGGTTGAACCTTATAGAAAGAAACTATCGCGCCATTGTAGACATAGAGCGAGCTTTTTTTCAGTCAAAGAACGTAAAGTATACACCGAAAGAAATGTTTTACTCTTTATATCAGTGGAAAGTGTCCCTTTCCCCCATCCCTGAACATATAATCAAAAATCTAACATACGCCGTTTTCAAAACTGTTTGACACTTCAATGCATGGAACAATGTATAGAAGGCAATGAAACGTTTGAGTTAAGGGGGTTACCCCTTGCAGTAAGAATTTCAGTATTTGGTGCAATGGATTTTGTATACAGATGACACTGTTTTAAAACCTTTCCTGTTGGTAGTACTATATTTGACGTATTTTAAATCGAAAAGGACCATCATTCACGAGAAATCTTTGACAGAGCTACCTGCTCTTGCCTACATGTGGCGTCATTATGTTAAACAAGTATTCAAACTTTCAAAATATATAATATCTCAAAGTTGTGGCAAACTTGAGGTCATAGTTTACTCTAAATTGCGGTATAAAGAAAAGCGCTTATGGAGCATTCTTTCACCGTGATGAATAGCGATATGATAGGCATTGATAGGATTATTATTGAGTTAGGTCAGACAGGAGTGTATTAATTACACCGACCGACGCACGAAAATGCGAAATGACATCGCGACATTGTCGTTTGAAAATGTCGTGCGTCGTACTAGTATCGCATTGTCGCTTCGCGTTGTCGCGCAGAACTAAAATGAAGGACCAACAGAGCGTCTGTGCGTAACTCACTCATGCATTGAAGGATTTTGAATTCACTTGGCATAATTATTTACTGCAATGTGACGGCGTGTCGCATGCAAGACCCAGATCAGAAGATCAATGGGCAAGGGCCAGTTCGAAAATTGTCGAGCTAACTTTTTGTTATTTTCTTTTTTATATCTCTAGGCCACGCGATAGCTTTTTTCTTCTTTTTTTTAATAAATCTTGTGTCCGCGAGAAAAAATTTCATTTTGTGACCGCGAGATGACTTTTTTTTCTTATTTTTTAAATTTTGCGGCAACGACAAAACTTTTCTTTTTGTCTTTTTTTGCATTTTGTGGTCACGGGATAACTTTTTCAATTTTCTGGGTTTTTGTCTTCTTTTTTATATCGCCTGGCCCGAGGTAACAACCCAAACGATTTTTAAATTTTCATCGAGTGAAGATTCCACTAATAAGTTTGAGGGTATATCTATGATTTTTTCCGCGTCTAATCTGTTAGAAAAAGTTTAAAAAAAATTAAAGTACCGGTATTTACAGTAATGTGAAAAACATCAGCTTACCATTCCAAAAATTGAATTTGATACAACGAACAATATTGTTTTGCTGCATGAATTTACGATGATTATTTGAAACTGATTTAATACTCATTTATAAGTACATCGAATAACAGAACTCTGTAAATAAATACTGTGACCATCGAATGCAGATGAATCGTTTGTAATACGTAATCCATTCTTACATCTGTCCATCTATATCAACATTATAAAGTGCAGGTTTAATGACTTTAATCAGTCCCATAGTACAACCTTCTACTTATTTGTACTAGGTTAAATAGTTTGTATTTCCGTTTGAATCTGTGTAATTGAACGACCGCTTGCCTCAGTTTGGTACTACTAAAACATCCTAGACATGGAACTTTAAAGCTAACCATTGGCAACTATATTATTCGTACGGTCACGCATATTTTGTATCCGTTACACTGGATATATTTTGCATACATAGAATAAAGATTTCATTAAGATGCTATTCATGTGAGTTGTACCTTGCTGTTTCATCCCAATAAACACTTTATGATGCTGTCCAAATTTTAAGTGATATTACCGTTCAAACTCACAGTCATGATTTTAAAAAAGAAATAAATCCGTAAAATCACTGATTTTTATTCCTTAAGTAAATGAACATTGTCATATTTATTACTAAACTATATCGTAGTTTATTCCTATGGTATATAGAACATGTATAAAAATATCTCTAACAATCCTAGTCAAAATTTGAAAATCTACCAATAAGCATAATTCATTTCTTACATGTTTTCAAAGTATCGTCTGTGTTATAAGCTTTATATTGTACCATTATTTGATATGGCCATTTTGAAGGGTGATATAACTTTCATGATAGATATGTTTCAAGGGGATGATTTCACAATCAGAGAGAAAAAGCTGAAATTCAGCACAGAACGCCATATTCATAATTTTATGCCACTTTAAATGTTTTTTAATTCTCAGAGCTCTGGTCTCTCTCTCTTTCAGAAAATGTTATTTTTTTAATATTGTGGTCTCTCCCTTTCATACACTTTTTTCATGGTAATCTGGACTAGATTGAAATACGTTTGCGTTAAAATTATGAAAATACGTCCATTTGTAAACCATGTTTATGGAGAAATACGTCCCTTTGTAAACAATTTGAGATACGCCCATTAAACAAGTGAAAAAAAAATACTAGAATGTATGTTGGTAATATGTCATTTGTCGTATTGGCGCGCTATACTTGCAGAAATCAGCCATCATAAGAATGAGACATGTCCACGCGTACACAAGGCTAAAATATAACAGAAAAATACGTCCATGAGAAAACTACATGTACGTCCATTTGTAAGCTCATGAGAAAAACAGCCATACGCATTTTATGGAGAAATACATCTACAAACTAGGAATAAATACGTGTATGTATAGATTAGAGAAAAATATTTTTAGATATAAATTGGGGAGAATTACATCTATGAGAAAACTTAAAATACGGACATGTGTAAATTAGGAAGACATGCTTTCATGTGTAAGCCAGGGAGAAGTACGCCAATATGGAAACCAGGTAGAGATACATCCCTGCTCATCTTTGCACATGCCGACACAGTTCTTCTGACATAGCAAAATTGTATTCATTTATGTTACGTTCTAATAATAACTTACTCTCATTATATATGCGTTAACTTGGAAATTTTGTAAAAATGGAACTAAACTTTATATTTCACCAGATATGAGAGAAACCTTTTAAGTGGTTAAGTAGTCATAAATAGTTCATTTACTATAATACACCTTGCTAAAATAACCTAAATAGTACGTTTGTAAGACTATGTCAATGTCAATTTGACCACATTAATTGGTACGAAGAATATAATTGGCTCACATTTTGAGACATATCATATATATAATCAGTCTCTATTGCATAGAGTATGCATTGTTTGAATTGGTTTTCGGTATCTATTGAAGTAAAGCTTTATCAACGATTTTTTAAATTCAGAACAAGTGCACTTTGCTATGGCAATAAACAATTATCTACTTTCAATCTATCGTAGGTGGCCCTGTTTCAGTGACGTCCCTGTTTCGGTGACCCTTTGAAATTATGCAGTCATTTCTAAGTGCAATATTTTGGATAACTATTTATACCAGGGTTGTGAAATATACCATTTTAGCTTTCTTCAGATTGGAAGAAAAGTTGCTGACAGCGACAGTTTAATCATGTGGTTGATATTTCCAGGGTAACCCTACTTTTTAGGTATTTTTCTTAATACTTTTTCACACTTTCAAGTTGAGATGTAGATGTTTGGTCAAAAACATAATTTCAACTAATTTTCTTTCTTCACATGACTGTTGTCTTATTTTCTCCCTGTTTGTATGCAGATATAACTGACTAATAAGAACTTCTTGATAAAAGACAAGTTTTAAGCACGTGATCTGCTTAAAGTAGTCCTTTCCCTCCAGCCTCCTAAAAAGGGGAGCAGTAATGTAGTGGTTAAGGTGTCTGCCGCTTACCCGGGGGTTGCGGGTTCGAACCTCACAGCGGTAACGGCCGTAACTCCTCACATGACACAAGTACTGGTTTTCCAGGAAGCGGACTCAAGAGTGACTCGATCTTCACAATCGAGCTAAGTTAATTAGTATAAACTAAACTATAAACTAAGTGTCGACATGGCACAGCTGATGTGGCTCTCTGTAGAAAGGAAGAATACTTTTGTTGATTTAACAACAGATTGGAGAACTAGTTTGGAGAGTAAACTCACTTGGATATTTTAGAGTTTTCAAGGTAAATATACGTACAGATTTGCGACCTAGTTTTTTCAGAACCAAGAAAACTGTAGACTGCCTCCACATGTTATAGTACATGCATGGAGATCTTATTGGATTTTTATCTTGCTACCTGTTTATTTGGAACATTAGGAACATATGAACAGTTCTTTTAAATGATATTCAAACAAAGTAATTAAAATATACTCAGTTACCTATTACGCTTATTAGCAATATAATTAATGTATTAGACATTCAATTACAGAACCACATCAATTACATTGAGTAACTCGTCAACACATTAAAATAGTAAAACTACAAAATAACTGCCACGTCAAAACAACACAAATACTAATAAGCATTAGCATGTTTTCTTCAATGTATTATGTTAATTAGTAAAAAAAAACATTATAACAACAAATGGTTTCTTATCATCAAACATATGAATATGCTTAAGGTTTTATTCAAAGTTAAATTGATATTTTCACGTAGGTAGTCTAAATAAGATTTCGATTTTGTTTAAGCATAAGCGTATAATATAGAATAAATCATGCCGGGATTCAAAATGTAAATACATTAATACGCTAATTAATTAGACTAGATCTTATAAATTCAAATACATACACATGCACATTAACTTTTATATCAATCGTTTACGTAACTGTCTTCATTATTGTCATTGTCTGCTTTGAAACATCAGTTAATCTGTAAAATTTCAGGACATCATCCAGCATTTTCTTTCTGTCATTATGAAGGTAGTTACGTATGAATAATTTATTTGTTTCATCACAGAATGAAACACTTTTACAGGTTAAATGTGCAATAAATGTTTAAAAAAAACTTTTTTTATGCAATTAAATAACATCAAATAAATAATCTCAGTACTTTAGTGATTTAAAGTTTGAATAGCAAAATGTTTAAAGTACAGGTACACTTCCTATAAAAGCAAATGTTCATTGAAACGTGTAGATTATAATTAGAATAGTCCGTTCTTGTTGAAAACATTAACACATCTGAAATACTTTCAGGGTGTCACTGAGCTTGTTATTGCCGCCTAAAGGTAGGTTGTTACATACAAAAAGTTTGTTGGTGTCATCACAGTATGAGACACAGCATGGCCTCCTTACATGTTCATTGTGTTGTTAAATTACTTTGATCTTCTTGCACTCTGGTGACATGAGTTACACACAAGCAGTCTACCATCTCTGGTTACAGCGATTCCTCTAACTTTTGACAGGCTCTTACCCTGTACATGTATGTTGCAACCACACTGCCTTCGAAATTGAAACTGTAAACAGCTGTGGGTTCGTTTCCAAGAAATGGAGGTTTATCGTTAGAAACAAAGAATGGCTTTTAGTCATGAGCAATTGCTATGCCGGATGGATTTGCTAAATCAGTAAAAATGATTTCCTTGACCAAAGTTCCACATAAGTTAAGTATGACTATTTTCCCTTCAGATGTTATAACAATCATATCTCCGTCACAAAACAGTTTTCTACAGTAAGGATTCACATTTATTTCATTCTTACTAGTAAATTCGTTAATTTGTGTGATGGACAGGAACTGTGATTTACGTTCATCAGAAAGGGTCACTGCAACTGTATCTTCACTGACTTTTGCCACGTCTGAAGGGTATGCTTTGAAGCCATATCTTGCCAATGACTTTTTCTGCTTAATGTCAACCAGTTTCACACTTTTGTTATTACTGTCTGCTAGCACTACCTGACTAGGTGAAGTAATTACAGATGCTTCGAAGGAACAGGTTCTTTTTTCTACTTGAGCTCGAACATTGATTTCAAATTCAAATTGTGGAATCATATCTACCATTTTTGTCAACGACTTTTGTCTTGGATGTCTGCAAGTTTTGTCAATGGAATAATAATTTTGACATCATTTCTAATTTCTTTTCTTTAGACACATTCAGCTGTGTGTATTCTCTCAGTTTTTCCATGGAGCCATGGGAAGAAATAATCTGCTGTATATCAGGGGATGGCCCGAACCTATACAGTTTGATCTGGCTGTTCATTTGGCTGAACATTTGTTTCAGGTCTGCATTAAGAGCTGACATTCTTACCTTCATTTTCTTTGCAACGACAAATAGTTCATTAGCTTTATTTGATTGTTGGTTTAGCTTTTCCCATAGGCCTTGCATTTCATTTTGCAGTGATTGTTTATCTGCTTCCAGTGTCGCCATCATGTTTTCATTCGTCTGCTTTCTCTTGTCTACTTCTTTCAGGATTTCGTCCTCTTCTTTATCGAGGTAGTCATTTACCGCTTTTCGAAAGGCTTTTATATCATTCACAGCCTTGTCATATGTCTCACTTATACTATTTTTTTTTCTTTGTACTTGATGCTTAAGGTTTTCCAAATCATTGAGGAATTTGTCAGCCTTACCAACCAATTCTCTGTGTTCTCGAGAACTAAAGAAGCTGCAGGATATATCTTGTATACGATCAACTTTGCACGTTTTATGATTCAGCACCATGCAGTCGCTGCATCCCACAGCGTCATGGGAAGAGCAGTAGAATTTCACGATTTCATTTGTGTGTTGGACACATGGCTCAGAGCAAGGATCGAGTTGTGTCTGTGAAATCTGTGGTCTTGGCATATTGTTGCCGTCGAGGATAACATGATGTTTGGTCATGGATTGTTTGCGATGAACTTTCAAGCAGGCGGCACAGAAGCATTCATTACAGTTCTGGCAGTATCCCTTGGCAACCTCAAAATCTCCACCATTGCTACAGGGCTGACAAAAAACTCCCTCTTCTTCAGCAGATGAGTTTCCTACACTGTCATTGAACGAGTTTCCATCTGTACGACCTGAAATCTCCATCTTTTTAAACTCCTGTTCTATTGGTATATCTAAGTAAATGAAAAGAATTCCATGTAAGACTCTTAGACAACAATCAAATACATTTGTATCAAAGCCGATTTCAATTTAACAGATATGAAAATTTGTACTTTCGATATATTTTGTAGAAGAAGTGTCTGTTTTGTTGTTTATAGTACTAAACTGTTCTTTTTACCTAAATGGTATCTTTAGTATCAAGGATTAGAGTTAAGTAAACATAAAAAATGATAGAAGTACTACTTACTGGTGATATAAAGCCGTTGTTGATCAGTATAGAACAATTAATTATTCACTAAACATTTAAGAGTTCTTTAAATTTATTCATTGTTCAAAGTCTAATGATAACGAATGACCTAGATTTTACTTCCTTGTTTACAGAGGACCTGTTAAATTGTTGATATGCTTATATCATTATGATCTTTGCGATTTTTCATACTGGATTGATTTCGCCCATATCACACCTTATTCAATTTCGGGCTACTAGTACTAGAACGAACCTATATACAACGTACATATTTTAAACCGTTGTTTGTATTTTGTGAGTAGCTATGTTAAGACTTGATTGTTTTGCTGGAACAAAATTTCAAACTTCGACAAACTGGTGTACTCTCGGTCAAGTTAATCGATCCCTTGATATATCTGAAGGGCTATCTAGAGGAGCCACATTTATACCAAATCGTAATGAAACTAAGACTGACCATCGAACTGTTCGTAGAAATTAGGTAAAACATGTCAGATAAAAGAATGGTTTAACGTTGTACCTTTCAAGAAGCGATGGGACACGAAGTAAGGGGAAACCATCAATCTTACTGTAGTTGCTATCGCATTCATATCTTTTTAGCTCACCTGAGCTGGCTCAGGGTGAGCTATTAGGATCGATGAATGTCCGTCGTCCGCCGTCCGTCGTCCGTCCACATTTAGTTCGTTAACGCTCTAGTGGTCACATTTTTTCCTCAATTGTCACGAAACTTGGTCAGGATGTTTGTCCCAGTAATTACTCGGACGAGTTCGAATATGGGTCATCTGGGGTCAAAAACTAGGTCACAGAGCCCAAAAATAGAAAAATCTTGTTAAGGCTCTAGAGGCTACTGTTTCAGTCCAAATATCCTGGCAATTTGTCAGAAAGGTTGTTTCTATGATTTCTAGCTCAAGTTTTAATATGGGTCACCTTGGGTCAAAAACTAGGTCACACAGCCCAAATATGGAAAAACCTTGTTAACACTCTAGAGGTAACATTTTCAGCCCAAATATCCTGGAAATTTGTCAGAAAGGTTGTTAAGTTGATTTCTAGCCCAAGTTCGAATATGGGTCATCTGGGGTCAAAAACTAGGTCACAGCCCAAATATGGATAAACCTTGTTAACACTCTAGATGTTACATTTTCAGCCCAGATATCCTTGAAATTTGTCAGAAAGTGCAGATCATGATCAGACAGCAAAATAATGAAAGTGCAGATCATGATCAGACAGCTAAATTATGAAAGTGCAGATCATGATCAGACAGCTAAATAATGCATAGCAAACAGTGCAGATCATGATCAGACAGCAAAAAATAAAAAGCTGACAGTGCAGATCATGACCAGCCAACATACAATGAATAGCTTACAGTGCAGATCATGATCAGACGGCAAAAAAATGAATAGCCAACAGTGCAGATCATGATCAGACAGCAAAATAATGAGGCCTAGAGCTTAGATATTCAGCATGTGGCAATAATTGACTCTCTACCAAGATTGTTCAAATCCTGACGTCAGGTTCAAAATTAACCCTGCCTGGGGGTTTGTCTTTTGATTTTACATAGGCTTATTAAGAGGATATCATGAGCCAAAGGTAAAAATTGATCCTTTCTGCTATTAATAACCTTTTTATTTTTGCCAATGGTAGACAGGTGAGCGATACAGGGCCATCATGGCCCTCTTGTTTATATATCTAATCATGTGTTGCAGATGTCGTCTGTCTATTTAGGTAAGCCATATACTTAAAGTGCTTTCTTTGCTTTTTAATGTAACAAATTATATATATATATACTTAATGTACACTTTAGTGATAACAAAACATAAAGGACTTTGTTTTGACTTATAAAATTGTTTTATTTTATGTTTTTCAGTGAAATACTGAAATATATCGGTGAAATAAAATTGGTATTTCACTGTTTCAAAGCAGTGAAAATATCATTTTTATTTTCACTGCTTTTGTCGAACTACTTTTTAACCACATTCTAAACAAAAGTCACATATTTTCACACCCAGGATCTCTAGCTCGGCCTTCATACAAAAGTATCATACACATGATTGACAGTGAGTGATTAATTACGTTAAAATACTTAGCTTTATCCAATTTCTCAACTATGAGATACATATTTCCCCTCATTTATTGGTGATAGAACAATAAATAAAATTGAAAAATGGCTATCAAAATTTTATTTTTGAAATAAACATAGGGTTGTTGGTGTTCATTTTCTTAGTTAGAGCATTTTCTATCCGCACTTAGGTCAGCCCTGGACCGAGCATTTTTTAATGAATGAACAGCTGATTGATTATTACGCCACGATTCATGGTGTGACGAAGTGAATACCAATGCTTTATACTCTAGTTTTTTACTTTCAGACAACGTCATTTCTCTTGTCATGAAAATGGTCATGTGATCAGCTGGAAGCATATAGAAGAAGATAATGAATATGATATTTATACAAACATAAAAGAAGTGTGACAAGCATAGCTGGTTTAGATTTTAATAAGGACGACATGTTTATAGTCTGTGAATATATTAAGTGGTTTCAATTTTCAATTTAAAATATTTTTTGGGTAAGACTTTTAGCTGCTCGTAGATAATACTTCATTATAGTGAGTGATTCATAAACGACAGAATGACGCAATTGGTGATTTTATGTGGAAAAGGGTAGAACAATCGGTTACTACGGTAACCGAAGAAATAATAGTGTAATAGAAGCTTTTAATTAGTATGTACTGTTCTGACAAAAAATAAGTATACACAAGATACATGATGGACCCTCGTAAGGTCGCGCTTTAGGATAGTCATACGATGTGTCTGTTATAAACTTACTTTTGATGAACATATTTTTCTACCTAAACAAATATAATAACACACATTGTAATTTGTTTTCTGTGTGTGATAGCAGTGATGATCACCAGATATATAATGAATGGAATATGTGGTAACAAGATTGTAAGCTCCTCTTTGGACTCTACGCTGATTATGTATAACCTGTAGACAGAGAAATCTTCTACTGTTAGACATTACAGTAAACAGGTCAACTGTTTAAGGTAACATATATATCTTCTTTTGTTATTTTGGTTCTCTTCTAGCCAAAATTTCCATGAAAGTTTTGCACTTAGACAGCTTTTGACATGGACGACCGTGGAACTTTGGATCCAAATTTTAACCAGTATCCAAAATATTACTTTTGACCAGATGCTCAACCAAATTAGCTTTATAAATGACTTACATATAGTTATGCTTTTTGTATAAACTATTAAGCGTTCATGCTTACCTTGTTGTCGTCATTCTGGACGTATGTACCTACTTTTGTTTAAATGGTGCCACATGTAAATTTTAAAATATGTGGCTTGGATTCATGAAACATTACAATCTGTTAGGCATATTAAATTCTTCCTACAAATATACAAGGACAAAACAATATTTCATTCATTTATGTTAAGTAAAAGTAATTCTGAGAATCAAAGATTATAAACAGCCTTTAAACTCAATTTACTCAGAGCGTTGAGATATTTGCTTCAGCACTGTGTTAATTAAAAAACGATATTTTATTTTCAGTCACCCTCTTGAAGTATATACATGTATTATCAATGGAGTAACAGTTGCCTAATCAGAGTCATAAAATTCTGCCACTCCTTTTGAAACAAGGAGTCCATTTTCATGAAGTAATACTGCAGGCCAGACGACAAAAACTAATTCTCGACCAGGATTGGTGTACTATTTTCCTGTGAAAAGTCCAAGGCCATTGGTGGATCCTGACTCTGCATAAACCACGTGATTTCCGTGCACAGGTCCTAAAACGTTCTGAAAGGTGGCTTTTGGGTGTGATGGAATTTTACAACCGTCCGTAAGTTTGATTCAGATACAATTTCTTGTCTAATGATCTGAAAATATTCACAGATAAAATAGGAAATAAGATAATGAATTGTTACATGTACATAATCCTTATGAGTAGCTGAACCATTTGTCAGAAAGTCAGTCTGAGGATACTAGAGAAGTAACCATTTAACGCAGGTGACTGCTTAACACAAGAGTGTTATCTGTTTAGGAATAGGAGGATTGTATCATTACTGACTGTCTAATGCAAGGTTAGTGACTACTGCCACAGGTACAACTGTAACAGGTACGGACTACATGTATATCATTCTTGAAAATGGAGCCTTACTTTACTTTAAGTCATTAAATTTCCGTATTCACCTCAGTTTGTGAGTTCACAAGCTAAAGAATTCGCCAATAGAAGAATTTTAAGCACTGCAAATAAATCCTCTGGCAGCTTGAGCTATTGGTAATCTTATATGCAAATGCACATGCATAATATTATAATGATCGTTATATTGAATCCAAACATAAAAAAATATTTTTTATTTCTTATATATCCGGTTCTGTTGTCGAGTGGTTAAAGTTGCCGACATGTGATCACTGAAGATCTCGCTGTTTGAAGGTCATGGGTTCAAATCTCTCTATCGACACGGCTCTTTATGTAAGAAAGTGTGTGGTTTCTTACGGAGGATGGGAATCAAACTCTGATCTGTTCCAAGAACGATGGTTTGTAAATATTGTATATAACGAGACGGAAAAAACTTGTTATTTACCCTCTGTATAAATGGAAGTGTAAGAAGAACTGTCCTTCCGTAGCTCTTTAATTCTTAGCCGAATTACAGGTGAGCAGTTATCTTTATTGTACTGTGTTGACATGGTCAAGTACTCGAGCATTAGAGCACTCTGTTTCCAGGCAAAGTCTTGGCAACGGTGATAACAGTACTGAAAAAAGAAGATACGTTTGATTTAATCTTGAAGCGACTTCTCATAAGCTACCAGCTATACTCGAATATATTATTCATTATTTCTAAAATCTGTTTATTTTACATTCATATTAAAGGAAGAGTTTGTCACAAATGTATCATTTTGCAGTTTTTCTATGGGATTAAATCGATCGTCGGAAAGAGTTTGATGCAGTACTCAATCCCTGCTACTGACACTTTCCTCAGGGATAAACGCTTCAGCCATATCAGTCATAAGACATGGTATGTCACACATTTATAATAATATGTCTCATAGAGATCAAAACTAGGTACCTGATCAACATTGTTATCTAGCACCAGGACTCAGTTGGGCAAAATAGGACCAGTATGGTCTTCTTGTTACATGGATTGAGATTTAATGATCGAGTGAGAAGGAATGTCATTCTTGTTTTAATTTCTTCAAAGATTCAGATTTATGTACATGTATATTTTAGGTTTTGCATCTAAATATCTTAAAGATGTTTTATTGAAGTCAAATACTTTACCTTGTATTTATGATATGTATTTTAGTTAGTGTTTGTTATGGAGTGAAAAATGGCCTATATGTCTGTTGAACTTGAAATAAGTTTATGAAACTTGTTTCTCAAGTAATTAAAGATTCTCACCGATAGACAAAGTGCTTAGTAATCATAAACTTCAACAAAGTGGTTTCCATGCAAATAACCAGAGGGCAGTTGGCTGAAAATAACATTTATTATAGCCCAGGGTTTTGGCTGAAAATGGTTGTCAAAACTTCAATTAGATTGGTGTATTTTTAACTGTTTTCCTGAAAATAACATAAACTTGTAGTTAAAAGTATCTGCTGCTATAATTGTTTTGAAAACATTTTGAAAACTTTCAGTTTTCTTTTTATTAATAAAAGGAGATGACAGATTCAGTGTTTTTTTTTATGTCTATGTGTAAAACAGGTCATGTGTAAACTAAGAAGAATAATATATGTGTGTAAACTATATAGGTTGAGATACACCCAAGTGTAAACTAAGAAGAAAGACTGCATGCCTAGGTGTAAACTATGTTAAGGAAAAATACGTCCATATGAAAATTAGGCTGAGATACATCAATGCATAAAAAGGAGAAAATAGCTCCGTGTATTCAAATGCAAGAAAATGAAAGGAGGTGCATTGTGTATGGATGGACACTAAAATTCATCTTCAGTAAATTTGTCTTTTAAAAACTGGTGCAATATGGGTGTATTTTCAATGTTCCTTGCCTGGTAATTCTTTTCTTGAAGATACACTTAGATTCAATTAGACAGACTCCACTGAACACTGGAACCAGAAACTGTATCACGGTGTATTTCCAAACGTGCGTTCTGCTTATTGAACAACAGTAGCAGTTATTTTCCTTTACGTGTGTATTTACGTAACAGTGGTTACTTCCCTTTTCATGCCAGTAATGTATATGTTTTAAAGGAAGATCAATGGGTATGACATTGCACGGTGAAATTGAAGAAATCGTTCAACAATTGAATTTACATTGCAGGTTTGACAGATAGCTGGATTCAACATGCATTTTACATTATTAACTTACATTTTTTGTTGTTGTTTTTTTTTTTGGTGGGGGGGGCAGGGGATAGCGTTGACGTATGCCAATAGTGCTGCTGAGAGTATTGGCGCGAATATATCATGTGACCTTATCAAAGCTTCTGATCCAGTATCCTACGCAGTGATCTCCTCTCATACAGCGGAGAGTTAAATTAGCATAGCGTGAGGTAGTAACCGGTGTGTGGAGTTTTGGTCAAACCATGCATATTCAAAAAGTTTTACACATGAAGTTAATTCCATTTAAATACTAATACCTTAATTTGCTTAGCATGTGGTATTTTGTACTTCAATGGTATATAGAGAGTGGTGTGCCCTGGAAGACACTGTTGGAATGTTACAACTTATTAATCAGACAGTGTTAGCATTTAGTCTACGTTGGTGCCTGAAATATGTTCTACCATACCCACTTGCTTTTGCGGCTGTATTGAGTAAGGATACTCCTGTGGTTAGGGGTTAGTGCGTAGGTGCCAGAATTAACGTGGGTGAAGCCCTTTGTGCATCGTAAAAGGCGACTAAATGGGCTTGGTGATCTGCATTCATGGTAACGCCCCAGGCAGGTGATGTCTCAAACCACCACGGAGTTGGCGGCATGTCAGTGCGGTAAACACAGTTTCAACAATTAACAACGTTCATGCATATTACATTTTAACACAAAGAGCTGTATGACCTTGGACGTTGATGTGCCGTAAAAAAGCATGCGTTCATTCATTAAGAAGATTACTCTTGTTGAGACAGTAATATTATAATAATGGATTTGAGAACTACTCTAACACTGGGAAGATATGTATAGAGGTTATGGTTACTGTATAACGATTTAATGCACAGTAGGGATCATATGGAAAATTATTTCAAATGATATTACAAAAACAGTTACAGTTGATGATTACCTTTAATAGCAACATAATCAATTGTAACTACAATAATTTGCATTTGTTATTTAATACAATTATTAAAACTACAAAATAGCTGGTCATTTAGCACTAGTTAAAATGCATCCAACAAGACACTATCAAGTTCAATGTATACACATTTTGCTATTGATAGGACAGTGATTGCCCATTATAACATTGTATTTCGTTAGCGTTTCAGTTGTTTTGTCAGATATGTAATCAGCTGGATTAATAAATGTGCACTTTAACACAAAACATTTTTGGACATTTTCTACATTTTGTCATTGTAATGAGTTTTTAATTTAAAAAAAAATTACAGCTGTAAATTTTTCAGGACAGCATCCAGCTTTTTCTTTCTGTCATTACTTAAATAGTTACGTTTATGTAATTTGTTGGTTTCATCATAGAATGAAAAATACCATGGCACTTTTACATGTTCAATGTGCAGTAAAATTTCTTTAACTTTTTTTATGCAATCAAATAACATCAAATAAATAGTTCCAGTACTTTAGTCAATTAAAGTTTGAATGGCAAATTATTTGAAATACGGATACATTTCCTATAAAAGCAAATGTTCATGGAAGAGTGGAGATTATTTTCAAATTAAAAAATTAACACATTTGAAATATGTTTAAGGTGTCATTGAGCTTTTGATAGCTGCGTGAAATTTGGTAGTTACATACAAATAGCTTGTTGGTGTCATCACAGTATGAGACACAGCGTGGCCGTCTGACATGTTCATTGTGCTGTAAAATTTCTTTCATTTTCTTGCACTCTGTTGACACTACATGAATACTTCCAGGAACAGACCAGTTACACACAAGGAGTGTACCATCTCTGGTTACAGTGAGTCCTCCAACTTGTGACAGGTTCTTATCCTGGTATGTTGCAACCACACTGCCTTCAAAATTGAATCTGTAAACAGCTGTGGGTTTGTTTCCAGTATATGGGTTTTTATTGTTAGAGACAAAGAATGACTTTGAGTCATGAGCAATTGCTATGCTGGATGGATCATCTAACTCAGGAAAAACTATTTCTTTGACCAACGTTCCATTATCATTAAGTATGACTATTTTCCCTCCAGATGCTACAAAAATCTTACCTCCTTCACAAAACAGATTATTACAGTCATAATTCACCTTTATTTCATACTTCATAGTAAATTCGTTATTTTGTGTGATTGACAGGAACTGTATTTTACGTTCACCAGGAAGGGTCACTGCAACTGTATCTTCACTGACTTTTACCACGTCCGATGGGTATGTGCTGAAGCCATATATTGCCAATAACTTTTTCTGCTCAATGTCAACCAGTTTCACACTATGGTTACCACTGTCCGCAAGTACTACCCGTGAAGGTGAATAAATTGCAGATGCTTCGAAGGAACAGGTTCTTTTCTGTTCTTGAGCTCGAACATTGATTTCAAATTCAAATTGTGGAATCATATCTACTATTTTCTTTTGTGAACGACTTTGGTCTTGGATATCTGCAAGTTTTGTCAATGGAACAGACTGTGACATCATTTCTACTTTCTTCTCTTTAGACCCATTTAGGTATGTGTTCTTTCTCAGTTTCCCCAAGGAGCCATGGGAAGAAATAATCTGTTGTATATCAGGGGATGGCTCAAACTTATACAGTTTGATCTGGCTGCTCTTGAACATTTGTTTCAGAGTGGCATCAAGAGCTGACATTCTTTCCTTCATTTTCTTTGCAACGACAAATAGTACATTAGCTTTATTTGATTGTTGGTTTAGCTTTTTCTCTAGCTCTTGTATTTCATTTTGCAGTGATTGTTTATCTGCTTCAAGTTTCGCCATCATGTTTTCATCCGTCTGTTTTCTCTTTTTTACTTCTTTCAGGATGTCGGCCTCTTCTTTATCTAGGTAGTCATTTACCTCTTTTCTAAAAGCTTTTATATCATTCACAGCCTTGTTACATGTTTCTTTTATACTCTTTTTATTTCTGTGTACTTGATGCTTAAGTTTTTCCAAATCATTGAGGAATTGTTCAGCCTTACCAACCAATTCTATGTGTTCTCGGGAACTAAAGAAGTTGCAGGATATATCTAGTATTCGATAAACTTTGCACGTCTTATGGTTCAGCACCATGTAATCGCTGCATCCCACAGCATCATGAGAAAGGCAGTAGAATTTCACGATTTCATTTGTGTGTTGGACACTTGGCTGAGAGCAAGGATCGAGTTGTGTCTGTGACATCTGTGGCCTTGGCATTTTGTTGCCGTCGAGGATAACATGGTGTTTGGACATTGACTGTTTGCGATGTAGTTTCAAGCAGGCGGCACAGAAATACTCATTACAGTTCTGGCAGTATCCCTTGGCAACCTCAAATTCTCCATCACTGCTACAGGGGTGACACAACACTCCCTCTTCTTCAGCAGACGATTTTCCTACACTTTCCTTGAACGAGCTTCCATCTCTTCGACTTGATACCTCCATTTGTTAAAATTCCTCTTTCTAAGTAAATGAAAAGAATTCTATGTATGACTCTGAGATAATGAAATATCATATCCGATTTCAATTTAAAAGATATGAAAATTTGTACTTTCGATATAATTTTGTACAAGATGTGACATGTTTGTTTTGCTGTACATAGTACAAAACTGTTCTTTTTACCTAAATGGTATCTTTAGTATCAAGGTTTAGAGTTAAATGAACATTAATAGAATAGAAATACGACTTACTGGTGATATAAAGCCGTTCTTGATCAGTATAGAACAATTTATTTTTCACTGAACATTTAGGTGTTATTTAAACTTACTCATTGTTCAAAGTCTAATGATAACGGAAAAATGTCCTAGATTTTACTTCCTTCTTTACAGAGGATCTGTTAAATTGTTGACAGCTTAAGATACGAACTTATTTCTATAATCTGTAATGCTATGATTAGAAACTGTACCATATATTATCTCTGAGATTGATTATCAGAATTTGATATTTTTTACTCAAATACCAAGTGATAACTCTCTATGACGTGTATGAGGAAGACACATCCTCTTATTGAAATCAGTGTATAGAATTTATTTACGTTTCAAGCACTACACGTGGTCCTATCTATCATGGTTTACAAAAAGTGTTCCAATAATTATATTTCATGCAGAACACTGGTTTCCATCGCAACCAGCAGGAAAAACTGTGAAAATCTTCTTGACCAGAACCGACGTTTCCATTTTCTCATAGACACGCATATATTTTTTTAATTTTCTTTTAAAATTAAATTTACGTTCTTTAAAATAACTGCCAAGCATAGAGCTTAAATATTTGGTTTGTAGCCTTATGCAGTGATTCTCTTCCAATTTAGTTTAAATCGTACACATTGGATCGAAATTTTGACATTACCTGTATGTGAGAGGCTTTTACACTTGCCTCATAATGGACAGTTATATCCAGATGAGCGATATAGGGCCGTAACTGCACTCTTGTTTCTTTTTGGCAATTGTTAGTAAAGCACAGAACGAATGTTTAAACATATTGCAGCACAAAATTGCGCCAAAATTTTGTGGGAATCGCTCGAGCATTATGTCGTGTGACATTAAGTGGGTTTAGTGTGACATTTTGGTTCTAGGCTTGATTTCGCCCATATCACACCCATATCACACTTTATTCAAATTCGGTTTACTAGTACTAGCACGGACCTGTATACATATTTTAAACCGGTGTTTGTATATTGTGAGTAGCTATGTTAAGAAACATCAAACGTCGACAAACTGGTGTAAACTCTCGGTCAAGTTAATTGATCCCTTGATATATCTGAAGGGCTATCTAGAGGGGCCACATTTGTACCAACTCGTCAAAACTAAAACTGACATTCGAACTGTTCGGTTAGAAATTAGGTAAAATATGTCAGATGAAAGGATGGATTAATTTTATACCTTTCTAGAAGCCATGGTGCACAGGAAAGTGAAGGAAAGCCATCAAACTTACCTGTAATTGCTATCGCATTCATATCTTTATTCTTACATGAATGATACATATCTAATCATGTGTTGCAGGTGTCGTCTATCGTGTTTAGTATGTTAAATTGTCTAGATGACCTCTACCAAGCTTGTTCAAATCTTGCCGCTAGGGTATAAATTGACCACAACCATGCGATGTCCCTTTTATGCATCTAGAATGACAGGAAAAATGCATCAGCCAGTGACTTCCCATAGCAACCAGTGACTTCAACTTGGAACAAGTATCTTCCTTAGCAACAACTAAATCTCATACCAATCAGTTACTTTCCAGTAGCTACCAGTGAATTCCGCTACCTTTAGCTAGTGACTTCCTCAGTGATCAGTGGCGCCTTTAGCAACTAGCAACTTTGGCAATCACTGACTTGTGACTTCCCGTACTGAGCAGTGACTTCCTTAGTAGCTGCTGGCTCCCTTTAGCAACACGTGTATTGCTCATGTAAATGCACTGATGCTCAGGTGAACGATAAAGGGACATCATGATCCTCTTGTTTATTGTATCTTGTGTAAAATACTGCGAGGATGTCTCTGTATTTTCATGTGTAGATCCATTGAATAGATTGAACAAGTTACAGGATAGAATTAAACGTATTATATCAAGAAACTCAATTCATCAAAAACATAATATAAGTATAAAAGAGCCTATCATGCTTAGCTTTTCCAATAGAATTAATTATCACATTGCACTAATTGTTTATAAGGCTACAAATAAACTAGTGCCAAAATATATAAGTGACATGTTAACATTTTCTTGCAATGAAACCTACAGTCTTAGATCTATTGAATACAGTAATTTATCGGTACCGAAATATAAAACAAATATTTTTAAAACATCTTTTTCATATTCAGCAGTGCACATTTGGAATAATATTCCAGTACAAATTCGCTACTCTAAATCTGTAACAGAGTTTAAAAAGAAATATAAATCTTATTTGGTCCAGAATCAAACTATGTAACACATTCAATATATTATTGTAGAAAGTGTTTGTATGTAAATTTTTCTTCTTCTTTCGTGACAATTATTCATGTCTGAGTGTTTGTCATTAATAAATGGTAGACATCCGTGATAATTCAAGTTTTTAAATAAGTTAATCTTTGTTTGTTTTGCAACTTTTTAGACTTGTATATTACCAAGTTTGAAACCAGAATATATGTAAATGTATGTGATTTTATGTGCGTGAGTGTGTGTGTATCTGTATATGTGTATTTTTGAAGTGTTTGCATATGCTGTTTGTATGTATTTATGGAAGGCCACAATGAAATTGTGATATATGTACGATCTCGAATTAATGTCTATTTGTGTTACCTTCTGGAAATAAAGAATTTATTATTATTATTATTATTATTATTATTATTATTATTATTATTATTATTATAAAGAATGGAACGGAGCTTCATTTCTTTTCTACACATTGAGACGATAGTTTGATTATTTACTGTCGTATGCAATGGATCATAGGTCCATGAGCATACATATAACAGTAAGGTGACCTAAGGTCGTGTCAAAATTTACTACAAATATATATCTGAACTTCTAAATTGTTGTTCATACTTACTTTATCAGATGTCATTAATTCAATAAATTTCGAGATATTTGGTCGGGATCTGAAATATTTCTTGATATAGAGTTTTCTCAGATCATTATAAAGTGAGACAACACATGGAATTCATCCTCTAAAATATTGTAATTGTGAAATTTTCTTTCATAATTGACTTAATATATCTATGAATCTTCATCTGAACTACATTTAACTAGTACTTCACTACCCCACAGCTCTTTTTGTTAGCAATAAAGTTCTACCGATTTCACCATAATATAGTTTGTGTTTGTGCTTTTACATCAAGTTATCTTTTACAGAAATTCAAGTGTACTCTTTCCAAGACTACAGACTCATTAATACCTAAACTTACAGAATGCTGCAACTAAACAACTGCGATCACTTTATATTCAATTCATCTGTATGTCCGTCCGTCCATTTTGTATTAGATACAATGTTCAGTCAAACATGTGTTAGTGATCACCTTGATTGAGAAGCATTTTAGCTAACACCAGCTTGAATAATTGTTTCTCACCTATGAGATACATATTTCCGCGCATTTACCCATGTGAGATAAACTTATCTCACATCGCTTATCTCACATCGCTGCCGGACTATTTTTACGTTAATTTTAAGCAGACATAAAAAACGAAAAATGACTGTAAAATTGTTATTTTTTTAAATAAACATAGGGTTGTTGGTATTCATTTTCTTAGTTAGATCATTTTCTATCCATCTATAGCAGTTTTGAAGTAAAATTCGAGAAAAAGTTGATTTTCATTTTTTCATCCCAATCCTGTATTTGCACTTATTTCTTCTTACTTGTGTGAAAATGCGATTTAAACGGTGAGAAAATTAATCTACCATGTCCATTGAGTTGTGGATAAGGAAACCCCACCCTCGGGTTGAGATACGTCAAAAAACTCGGCAGAGCCTCGTTTTAGGACGTATCTTAAGCCTCGGGTGGGTTTTCCTTATCAACAACTCATGAACATGTTAGATTCACTTTATCCCAAATGGTAAATGTTAAAGCAAAGTAACCGTAAAGAAGCCATAAGCTTAAAGTGACATTATGCCCATTTTTTTAAAGTAAAATTCCAGCTGAAATAGGTGTGTGTGAAAAGGGGAGAGGAAATAATAACTTTTGACCCAATACAACAAACTTTTCCTGCTACCAGTACGAAATATTAACCTTTCAAATATTACTTTTCCTATTTTAACTGGGAGAGTCAATTTCAGAAATAAACAAATGCATGTCGGAGTTGCTTCCCTTCCACTGCCGAGCAACACTAATTACACAAGGGAGATCACTGCCAAGGAAGGAATTATTATTTTATTTGTCAATTTCTTTAATTTCTTAAGCACAAACTTCAAATATTAATGCGGCATTATCATAAGTTTAACACATTTAAATGCACAGCTACCGAAAATTGCTTTTATAAAACTGTCACCAAAATACACTATGCGCAGTAAGATGAGCATAATGTCACTTTAAAATTGCTAAACACTGGCTGTACTGTACATTGAGATGAAATAAATGGTACCGAAATATAGCAAGGTAAATGTTAATAATTTTGTATTAGAAAAGACATGCTACTTCCAGACAATGATATACACTCTAGTTTTTTACTTTCAGGCAACATCATTTCTCTGGTCATGTAAATGGTCGCGTGGTCAGCTGGAAGAATATAGAGGAAGATATTGGATATGATATACATTTGTTTTGTATATACAAACATCATAGAAGTGTGACAAGCGTGGCTGGTTAAGATATAAATAAGCAATACAAGCTTTTCGCTACAACGACGGTATGTTTATAGTCTGTGAAGATAATAAGTGGTTTCCGTTTTCAGTTTTAGCTATTTTTTGGGTAAGATATGACTTTTAGCTGCTCTTAGATAATCCTTCATTATAGTGAGTGATTCATAAACGACAGAATGACGTCATTGGTGAATTTATGTAGAAAGGGGTAAAACAATCGGTTACTACGGTAACCGAAGAAAAAATAGTGCAATAGAAGCTTTTAATTATTATGTACTGTACTGACAAAAATAAGAATACATTAGATACATGATGAACCCTCGTAAGGTCGCACTTTAGGATAGTCATACTACGTGTCTGTTGTAAACTAACTTTTTCTACCTAAACAAGAGTAATAACACAAACTGTAATTTGTTGTCTGTGTTTTAGCAGTGATGACCACCAAAGATATATTGAATGGAATGTGTGGTAATAAGATTGTAAGCTCCTCTTTGGACTCTACACTGATTGTGCATAACCTACAGACAGAAAAATCTGCTACCGTTAGACATTACAGTAAATAGGTCAACTCTGTCAGGTGCCATATACATATTCTTTGGTTGTTTTTGGTCTGTCCTAGTCATAAATTCCCATGAGTAACGCAAAGCTTTGCACTAAGACAACTTTTGACATGGAGCACTGTGGAACTTGGGATCCTAACCAGTATCTTAATTATTACTTTTGACCAGATGCTCAACCAAATTAGCTTTAGAGATGACTTACATATAGTTTTGCTATTTGTATAAACTGTTTTAAGTGTTCATACCTACAAAAAGGGATATGTATAGTGATGTTGTCGTCATTCTAGACGTATATACCGGTACCTACTTTCCAAGATCTTGTTTACATGGTGCCACATGTAATTTTAAAGTATGTGGCTTAGATTCATGAAATATTACAATCTGGTAGGCACATTAAATTATTCCTACAAATATACAAGGACAAAGCAATATTTCATTCATTTATGTTAAGTAAAAGTAATTCTGAGGATCAAAGATTACAAAACAGCCTTTAAACTCAATTTTCTCAGAGCGTTAAGATATTTGCTTCAGAACTGTGTTAATTTAAAAACGATATTTTATTTTCAGTCACTCTCTTGAAGTATATACATGTATTATCAATGGAGTAACAGTTGCCTAATCAGAGTCATAAAATTCTGCCACTCCTTTTGAAACAAGGAGTCCATTTTCATGAAGTAATACTGCAGGCCAGACGACAAAAACTAACTCTCGACCAGGATTGGTGTATGGCTTGAATTTGATTGCACTATTTTCCTGTGAAAAGTCCAAGGCCATTGGTGGATCCTGACTCTGCATAAACCACGTGATTTCCGTGCACAAGTCTAAAAACGTTCTGAAAGGTGGCTTTTGGGAGTGATGGAATGTTACAACCGTCCGTAAATTTGATTCAGATACAATTTCTTGTCTAATGATCTGAAAATATACACAGATAAAATAGAAAATAAAATAATGAATTGTGACATCTACATAATCTTTATGAGTAGCTGAACCATGTGTCAAAAAGTCAGTCTGAGGATGCAAGATAAGTAATTTTAACGCAGGTGACTGCTTAACACAAGAGTGTTATCAGCTAAGGAATGTGATGATAGTATCATTAGTGACTGCCTAATGCAAGGCAAGTGACTACTGTGATAGGTACAACTGTAACAGGTACATGTATATATATACGGACTACATGTATATCATTCTTGAGAATGGAGCATAGCTTCACTGTAAGTCATGAAATTTGCGTATTCACATCAGTTTGCGATTTATGGATTATAGACTCATTCACAAACTAAAGAATTCGCCGATAGAAGAATTTTAAGTACTTCAAATAATCCTCTGGCCGGTGGAGTTAGCAGTAACTTTATATGCAAAATCACATGCAAATAATGATCCTAGAGGTTGCGGGTTCGAGCCCCACCAAGGTCACGACCGTACCTCCTCATATGACACCAGTACTGGTTTTTCCAGGAAGCGGACTCGAGAGTGACTCGATAAGCTCAAAGCTTTCTTCACAATCGAGCTAAAATAAATTAGTATAAACTAAACTAATGATCCTAATATTGAATCCAAACCTAAAAAAATGTAATGTCTTATATATTCGGTTTTGTTGTCGAGTGGTTAAGGTTGCTGAAATGTGATCACTGAATATCTCGCTGTTTGAGGGTCATGGGTTCGAATCTCTCTATCGACATGGCTCGTTATGTAAGAAAGTATGTGGTTTATTACAGAGGATGGGAATCAAGCCCGGATCTGTTCCAAGAACGATGGTTTGGTAAACTAGTCTACCAAACCGCGCATTTGTGAAATATTGTATACATGTACAACGAGAGGGAAAAAACTTCTAATTTACCCTTTGTATGAATGGAAGTGTATTGGAAGAACTGTCCTTCCGTAGCTCTTTAATTCTTAGACGAACTACAGGTGAGCAGTTATCTATATTGTACTGTGTTGACATGGTCAAGTACTCGAGAATTAGAGCACTCTGTTTCCAGGCAAAGTCTTGGCAACGGTGGTAACAGTACTGGAAAAACAAGATACGTTTGATTTAATCTTGAAGTGACTTCTTACAGGCTACGAGATATACACGAATATCTAGTTAAAATCTATTCATTTTACATCATTATAAAAGGAAGTGTTTGTTGGCAACGGTGGTAACAGTACTGGAAAAACAAGATACGTTTGATTTAATCTTGAAGCGACTTCTCACAAGCTGCCAGATATACTCGAATATCTTATTCACTACTATTGAAATCTGTTTATTTTACATCTATATTAAAGGAAGAGTTTGTCACAAATGTATCTTTTTGTAGTTTTTGTTCGTATGGGAATAAATCGCTACGCTTCGTTGGAAAGAGTTTGATGCAGTACTCCATCCCTGCTACTGACACTATCCTCAAGGATAAACACCACAGCCATTTCAGCAATAAGACATGGCATATCACACATTTATAATAAGATGTCTCTAAAGCATACAGTTGTAAAACAAGAAAAGTAATGTGTAATAAAAATCTTGTTTGTTACCACAACTCTATAATACTTATGAAAATATTTTTGTCTGTTACACTACCATAACTCGATCAAGATAACTATAAGCTGTTCAATTATATTGTCTGTTGCCCTAACATACTTTAGAATTGCTCTTTAAGACATTCAATAAAGTTGTCAATAACCCTTACATGCTTTGAAATACTTCCAAAACATTCAGTCATATTGTCCATTTCCCTTACATGATACATCCAAGACATTAAGTAATATTTTCTTTTGCCCTGACATGCTTTGGAATATCGAATATCACCAATACATTGAATAATGTTGTCTATTGCCCTGACATGCTTTAGAATATCGAATATCTCCAATACATTGAATAATGTTGTCTATTGCCCTAACATGCTTTAGAATACTAGTACCTCCTAGACATTCTATGATATTGTCTATTGCTTTAACATGCTTTAGAATATATCCAAGGTAATAGGGTATATTCCTGTACGTTGCCTTATCAGGCCTTTAGGATGTGTCGGAGACGTTCAATGGTATCCTTGTATACTGTCTACATACCTTTAGTATATCTCCTAGACAATCAATAATATCCTTGTCTGTTATGCTTGCAACAAGTTTTCTTCGTGCCGATGTGTACATGTCTTGCCATTGTTGCTCATGCACATGGACCAACGATTCTGCCACGTGTTTCGCACGGTTGTAACTTGTGATTTCAATAATACCGGGACTGAATCTTTGCATCCACACTGCAGTAGCTGTTGATAATCTGTAATAGCAGCATCAAGGTATCAAAAGCGATGGAAACCGACAAGCATTTCGAATAATACAAATAATAGACCTTTTGTTGTTGTATAGTTTTACTGGGGCCTTTCTTCTTATGAAGAAAATGTTTCGCCTCGCCAATTCGTAGGACCTTCTAAACTCTAGATGTCACTTGATACAAGCAGTACACATTTATACAATTTTAGGGACTTGTGCTATCCCATTTTGTAAAGTTATAGTTCACAAGCAAAAAATAAACTAAAATTTTAGGTAATTCAATGCAAGTAGTCGGGATAGCATAATTATAATGAAATTTCTGTCAATATCTTTGCATAACCTCAAGCCACGGTTACCTGGTTACCGAAAACAAAACAATAGCTTCATTTAAGTACATGAAAAGGTATCTTTTGCATTCCGTTTTGAAGTTTTACCATTCTAGAAACTTTGACAGTAGACGAAATTGAAACGATTGCATCACATCTGGTTGAAGATATGTTAAAGGTATGTCATGAGATCTTACTTTTCTTCTTGTCTTTTCTTAACACGTCGAGTCTTCATAAATCTGTCTTGCACTCTTTCGTTCACCATGATCATTGACAACTGAAATGAAAGATTGCCTTACATCCAGATTTGCTCAGATGCCTTTTATTACAAAACCGATTTTTCACCGTCTTGCCCCATAATAGGTAGAAGGTAGGAGGGAACGTAATTCGATTTACTTGTTTCCAGTTTTAACCCTTGGTGTTGTTAATGTGTAGTGAGGGGAACCATGGTATAATGAATCGCCTTCTGTTCCAGAAAGAAAATGGTCTTGCCTTCTATTTTTATTAAAGGAAAAATACGTCATGTAAAGCAATCGTTATTGAGTGATATCATTATACTCACTGAGGGCTTCCTGTCTAGTTGTATGTTCTTTTTTCCCTTTATTTCAGTCATTTTGTCTGCACGCGACCGAGATACCAGTAGAAACAATAATTATAGTAATAGACAAAGCACCATACTTTCCAATAAGACCACTCGTAATTTAAAATAAAAAGCATAACAAATTTCGCGATTTCATGATTTGGCTGTAACGGGTACATGGGTTTCGCAGAATATTATAAATGTAAAATAAATACATGTACATAACTTTTCGCAAGTTTTTTATAATCTAAGGCGAAAACCGCTTGTTTAAATTCCACTACCCCCTCCCCCCTTTTTACAGATTTTCTCCATCCATCTCGAAGTCCCGCTGTGAAAGCGGTCCATTTGTACAATATAAAATTAACATACTGACGTTAAACTTGAATAAAATGTTAGAAACTTGATCATATATACACTCAGTTCCAAAAGAAAGTGTGCACTTTTTAATTTTAAATATTTTAACACCCCGTCATTTCTCGTTAAAAAACAACCACTTAAACGAGCGCAACTCAAAATCTAAAATGTTCCCCATATTGTACGTAAACATATCTCAATTTTGGTACCAAATAAATAGGCTTTCAGAAAAGTAGTCGATGAAAAATCACAGAAAACAAAGTGCACACTTTCTTTTGGAACCGAGTGTATATACATGTAGCTGCAAATGAGATTATTGTAGCAAACTTACATATTTTCCAAATTTTTCCTCACAATTGTTAATCATCTTGGATCCCTGGTTAACAGTTTCAAACCATATATCTTCGTCGTCATACTTCTTTCTAAATGTTCGAATTTGATTCCTAAGTCTGTTGCCAAGGTGCCGTAACTGACCTTTGATATCTTCTAAATCTTCTACTGCTACAGTTGCAGAATCTGCCCTTAGATCAACTCGTTTCCTCCCTTTCGGTTCCATATCATACCATGATTTTATTTGTTTATTTTGTTTATGGACTTTTAAGCATTATATCCCTTTGCCTAATTAATGTCACATGAATAGAGACTACGGCAAGTGAAAGCGAACTAACCAATCGGATCATCTGTGACGATCAGAAGTATTTGTTTATATTATCTTTAAATCAGTATAATTGCTTTTTGTTTAAAACTTGCAATGTGGCGTGTTAATTTTTTGACAATATCTTAATCCATAAAGTTCTTTCGTGTCTGTGTAAATCTTAATTCAATGCGTTCATATACAAGTATCCTCGCGAAATCAGACGACATGAAAAAATGGACTTTTTGTCCGTAATAAACCCGATATGGCCCTTTCATTCCCAAATAACAAAACAAATTTCGTTTTATGTCTGAGTAACCTTTTATGGTATCTCTTACAATTAACCTTGCGAAATCAGACGACAACCTTGCATTTCTTATTTATGTACTTTGGATATCATGGTGCAAGACGTTTGCAGGATTAGTGTTAAAGGTTGAATTCATACATAAAGTAGTATGTTATAATCTTTCAAAAATCTACGATTTCTTACACTTACCAATGCCATATGCATGAAAAAGTACTGGACAATACTTCCTGACTGTCCAAATAAATGTAATCATCTCACACGACACAGCATCCATCTGGTTAATGTGTTGCCTTGGAAACAATTTGTCATTTTCGTAGTTCTGGGAATAGTAATAACACGTTCGTGTTTTGTAATGTTATATAAAAGACCACTAGAACAAACTAAAACAATCTGACATCTACATTCGCCGCAAGTTTCATTCTCGCTGATCGTCTGCGTTATTTTTGTCTCTGATCGTCGCGTTATTTTTTGTCTTATTTGTGTCTTACGGGCTTTTCCTCGGGCTTTAACGCCCGGCAAACCCAATTTCGGTTATTTTAACAGGCTGACATTCACCTTACCATCGTATCTGGGAAAAACTGCCAACTTTCTCACATAAAGAGACACGGTCGATAGCAGGGCTCGAACATAGGCCATCTGAGTTGACTTCTGTTAACGTTTCCCGGTTTACCGGCTGTAACAGAACTAAATCTCAGCAAGGTACGTATTCTTAAATACTACTTATATCGATTCCCCATAATAATACAGTCTTTATATTTGTGATGAAATAAAAGCGTTGCTATTGTTGTAGAACTGTTGAGAATTGGTCTTCAAACCAAAGCGTGAATTCTCAAAGTATTTTTAATGGGACAGGAGCCACCGAGCTCCCAGAAAACATATTCAAAACTGTAAAAAAGAATGAAAAAAAACCAACGAACAGTTTTGAAAAAATTCAGTTTCAGTTTTATTTTCAATTTATTATCATGAAATAATATTCATACTGAGACAATTGACAAAAAAATAGTTCTTATGTACATGCACTATGATTTGAGGTGAAATTCCTTAAGTCCGATTTAAATGGTTGATAATATCACAAAAATAACACATTTATACCGAAACTATTACGAATTTGTTCTTGCTATCTTTTTCCTACACTAACAGAAAACGTCTGTACTGTATCACAGGCTTCCAGTTATTAAATGTAAATTAAATTTGACTCACAAATTGGGAGTAAACACAGGTTAATTTAAGGAAGTGTAATATATCTTCGCTACTTTTGCCATTTTTGGCATTACAGTAAACTCGGTATATTTCGACTCCGGATATAACGAAATATGGATACAACGAACAAATTTTCTGGACCCGATAGAACAAACTCCGAATATAAAGGACACATTTAAAAGGTCCAAAGGGGTTTGTTGATTATGGAGTTTCCTGTACCTTTGTTTCAAGGATTCTAGACGTGACGGCTAGAATCTGCTGTCAACAACAGTAAACGTTATGCAAATATACTTTAGAGTGAAGAACAATGTTCGTATGCAATTCCGATTTGAAATATAAAAATACTACCTACTCTCAAAGAAAAAATCATATTATTGAAACAAATTTCAGTAACGCTGATTACAGATTAAGAAGCGCTTGAACGTACTTTTTGCGTTGCCACAAAAAGACATCATCTGCAGACATTGCTTAAAAGGCAAAAACTTGCAAAAACGAAAGTGTGTCAAAGACGTCTTCGTCGCTTTATCATTTGATTTGTGCCAAACATCGAGCTATTTGCCAGATTTCCACTCATCCTACGTTTGTTACATCCTTTAAGAAGAGAAATGTTGTATCTTTATAAATAGTATTAATCACTAGAGTTAGTTATTTCGAATCATCATGTATTGACTACATCATTGACTTCTTTCCAGTTTGACTGAAAACCTTGTGATCTTTTTTATTATTATTGATTATAGTTCCGGTCAATCGTGGGATTTCTCCCCTGGTGCATTCACTAAGACCCCAGTATGACTCTCATGCATACTGGTACCTGACACAATTTGAAAACCTAGAGAGTTTTGTTTTACGTGACTGCAATACCCAGTCAATTTTGTCAAACGATTAACCGTGTGATCATTGGTTCTAAACTGTTTTCTATAAAGATGTCAAAATATACGATCTAAAATAATGTTTACAAATCCAACATTAGAAGATAAATGAGATGAATTTTCATACATTTTCTGAACATTTCACTGTCATGTATCTTTTTCTAAAACGTTACATTACGCTTGCTGTTGAAAAATGTGCACATCATTCAAAAACTATTGTTCACTCTGTAGCATCAAGTATCTCATTTATTTATTGTACAATTTATTTTCATGATGATAACAAGCACTCCATCGAAATGCATAAACTATTTAGAAAGTATCACTGAACATGCAAACACAAACAGACAATAACAAGAGACTTAATGTGCGAAAAGACAACTTTTAGAACTACGACAAATGTATCAAAATCAACCAGTGAACGGTATTCTCATAAAATCTGATCACCTCGTTAATTTTCGAAGAAAGTCACTTTATTCGAAACATAGCAAGGTATTATGAAAATAACACGAGAAAACCAGTATGAGCTCATATAGAAATTCTAGAACTTTCACATTGCGTCACGCAGTGCTGACGATTATTGCAAACATGTGGACGTATGTTTTCACGAAGTGCTGATATTGGCTTCCCTATGTTGTCCACGTGAATTTCCATACAGCGTGGGCTTTGTTTGCAACACAGTACGCAAGTTGGTATCCACATAGTGAGGATGCTGGTTTCTGTGTAGTGCTTTGCATAGTTTTGCATCCAAACAATGCGGACATTAGTTTTCTTCAAGTGCTAGTGCAGGTTTCCATGCAGTGCGGACGAAATGTGGACGTTGGTGTCCATACAGTTCAGACTCTTGATTCCACTCAACGAAACTACCAGATATTTAATTCATAAGATAAGCGTGACCCATTTCGACAGTACAAACATATCTTATAAGTGCAGTATGACAGAAATATGAAA
The DNA here is from genome assembly GCA_022818135.1 of Saxidomus purpurata. Taxonomy (NCBI): domain Eukaryota; kingdom Metazoa; phylum Mollusca; class Bivalvia; order Venerida; family Veneridae; genus Saxidomus; species Saxidomus purpurata. Next base: position 4,720,329 of record JAFMSR010000008.1, on the reverse strand, counting down.
ATTTCTTTTGTCTGATTCATATGCGCGTGCAGTGCAGTTCGAAACTTACTTATACCTCCCGAGTTTCTTGTCATACATAAAATCAGACGCTAGCCAGTGCTATAAACATTTTTACACAACACATGATTAGGGTCACATTCAATTGTAGACAAACACGTGAACAGGAGGTACACAAAATAACAGCAACATATATACACATTGACAAAATGTATAAATGTTAGAATGAAGGATTTCTCCTTCAAGCCCTGTCATAGTGTATTGCTTATAACAAACATTCCAATGAAGGCAAAAATTTCGCTTGTATCATATTTTAGTCTAGAAAGGCTTGTGTTTATATGGATTGTTTCCACTGCACGGAACACATACGCACCCGAACAATCCCTTTCTCTACCTCTCTGAATTGAATTGGATCATCATCAGCATCAGCAGACGATTGATTCTATCAAGATGAACAGGCACAAACAATCAGTATCACCAGACGATTGATTCTATCAAAATGAACAAGCACAGACAATATTGAACTATTATGTTCATTTTAACATTTTCACGAACGGGTTTATCACTAAATTGACGCCCTTCCATGGCTCGTGGCATAGGTCTCTAACAAATGTCTGATAGAAAGTTCCATTTTCGACAGTTTTTTCAGCATATTACTAACGTCTCTAGAGAACACGTTTGAAGGTCCATTGGGTGAAAATGAACGATTTGCTCTTAACAAGTCATCTACTTGTTCTTGATCAGGTGACCCGCCAGCGGTCATGGCCTTGATTATCTCCTCGTGCAAGCGATTCACGCGGATTTTCAACGGAAGCATGTCGTTCTCCATTTTGTTCAAGATGGCGGTTCTATCAGTTATTAGTCTGGAAATATTATAGATAATTAACTCCCTTTGCAGAATTATACATTTGTATTATAGAAAATTATTTACGTATTTCAAATTCAAAAGGACATTTTGTCAATTTTCTCCCCTGGCACACTCGATCGACACCGCCAAAAATATGCACTTGGCGCGTGTATAACTACAGCTCACGTCTGACAAAGAGTAATTAGATCAAATGATTTCCATTATTCTAGTTCATCTTGGCTTTGTTTCATAGAAAATGATATAAACGAGAAAACTGCATACTGAAGTTGTATCACAAAAAGTGTTGCCTCATTAAGCAGCGTTTGTTCTGCGTCTTCTCTGAACTTATTTTTGTTTAGGCAAATGAATTATCTGCAATAATCAATAGCTACGTGTAAAGAGATACCGAGAGATGTATCTTTTAATTGGAAGAAAGCTCACGATTTTTTACACTGTTATGGTAGTATTCAGCGTAAGACACGATTGAAGTAAAATCAAATGAGAATCATAAAACAAAGAAAATAAACCAAAATATTCTTACTTCTGAAAATGTGACACCATGGTTCCAATCTGTTTCAGTTTGTCAAGAAAGTCCATCTGTTCCTGCCTATCTGCTTCGGGAAGCTCGTCTGCCGACCCGTCGGACTGCCGGCGCTCGAACTCAGGCATTGAGATGGAGATATCCTGTATCTGTACGGACATGACCTGGTCGTGAAGCTTGGCTATCTCACTTTGTAGCTCCTCTATGCTTCGTCGGTATTTTTGTACTTCTTTTTCTTTTCTTTTCACTGAGCTGGAAGTAGAATAAGACAATTTGAAAGCATCTGAAAATGTAATACAATTAACTAAAGAGAGGGTAGACAACACAACAGTGACACTAAACCTTGAGTCATGTGAACATATGAAAAAAGAATATTTAAATGAAAACATATTCAAACATATTTTATAGGACGGAAACACTGCACTTCACACCGCACTGGGTGAAAACAACTTAATAAGACTGAAAAAGAAAACACTACTGTAAAAATGCAATACAATTGTATGATTAATTAACCGAGGACTTGATAGAAATACATGATGAATGTAACATATGGGACTAAAGTGAAAGCAATGTTCGGCAATGTACTGAAATAAAGAGAGTACTGAAATCAATGCGAATTTCTTTTGCTTACTTATTGGAGCTCTGAAAGCGAAACTACTCTGTCATAATTACAAGTTAATATCACAAAAAAGGGTATCGAATTACTGCATTAATAAAGTATCATAAAGTGTAAGGTAAATAACCAAAGGATTACTGAATGAAAAGAATCTAGTAAAACAAAATGTATTGAAAAATGTGTGAATGAAATAAATTCGCAACATTGGCATGGACAGCGTACAGCATACTGAATACTAGTACCTCAATATGCAAAAATTTGAAGGAAACAAACTTGAGTGAAACTCTGCATTGTGATTTTAAGTCACACAATATTTTAAGCATAAAGTACGAAGTCTAAAGATATACAGAAAAACATACTGCTGTTACATATTATCAGCCTACATGAAATAACTTAATCATTTCAAAAGTGTAAGACACCTCTTTGTTTTTACCTCGTTGTATCTGTGAAATTCTTTAGATTAGTGTTTATATTTTCTTTCGTTTTCTGTAGTTTTGTTTTACAACCATGAACGATCATCTGGGGATCGGTCTCGTGATGTAAACTCGTGAATTCTCTGTCACCGTCCTCGTCTGAAAACCCTCGACAAAATTTGGAAATTTCTCGTTCCAGTTCTTTAAAACCTTTACGCCAGGTGGACATATCATCCGCTTGTCTGAAATAATAGCATTTATTTAATTAATACCATGTTTACCATTTAGTTTTCACAAGTTTTACTCACTTTTCCTGGACATTCATGATCATTGTTATAGCTAAAGGGCCATGAAGGCCGTATATCATTCACCTCTTTCCATTACAACACCTAGACAACACTTTCAATCCCATTAAATTGTCGTACTTTGAGAGACAGAACTCATTTAAACCTACAATATGAAGTCCTTGAGGAAATCAAAGACGTTCGCGAACCAATATCTGTTAAAAATGATGGATGAAGGCCATTTCAAATAATTTCAAAATCTGAGAAATGGTTTTTGAGGACCATTTCTTTCAAATTTTACCATAGATCTAGTCACATTGGGAAATGTGATGAATCAACATTTCTTGAGCAAGTTAGCTTGTAGATCAAATAATATCAATCCTTGTGAAATTATTTCAACGTTTGACTACTGATTTCACTAGATCAGAGGATTTTAAAAGTGATTTTCTGTATAGCCATATATGGAAAGCTATCAGTGTCCCACAGAACTCGTGCTTTTAAATGAATAAACATGGTTTTAACTATCTTGATATTGTGTCAAATGATGTAAATAAAGTGACCGACAGGGGGGAAATAATTTTGACACTAGAGACATCATTTGTACAAACTTGAAAGATAACTATTAGACAATGCATCACACAAGATATCAAAGGAACATATTATTATAGATATTTTTTTTATTTCGTTTACCATTGAAATCAAAGTTCTAAAAGAAACTAAATACTTTGATCAACTTTTTGCTTTGTGCAGTAGAGCCTTTACTTATATTGATGTACTTACTGTTTAAATGCTACGGAAACCAGAGTATGGACGGTTCCAGGCTCATTCGCCCTTGGGGAAACTGTAGCGTTATTAATTAGCTACAGGATGAGTTCTGTTCTTTTAAAATCTTATTCACTTACAATTATTCTCTGATAAAACATGTTTGACAAAAGAATAAAACACTATTGCCAACTCCTTTCAGAATTAATTGAACTGCTGACTCCAGGACAACTGTGATTAGCTTTCATTTACAAAAAAACTAAATCGTTAATGAAATCTATACAGTAAGAAATGTATTCTGAAAAACAAAGTCAAGTACAAGGTAAATGTTTTTGTTAAAGTGGAATTACGGTCATTTTTTGTTCAAGTAAAAATCCAGCTGAAATAGGTGTGTGTAAAAAGGGTAGAGGCAATGATAACTTTTAACCAAATACACCAAACACTTTCTGCTACCAGTACGAAATGATAACTTTCCAAATATTAATTTTCCTATTTTGACTGGGAGAGTCAATTACAAAAAAACAACTGCATGCAGAGTTGCTCCCCTTCCATTGCCAAAATCTCTACCAACAACAACAATAACACAAGGGAGATCACTGTTAACAAAGGAATTATTATTTTATTAGTCCATTTTTTATTTCTAAAGCACCAATTTCAAATACTAATACGGCATTATCATTAGTTTAGCACATTTAAATTCACAGCAACCGAAAATTGCTTTTATAAAACTGTCACCAAAATACACTATGTGCAGTAAGATGCGCATAATGTCACTTTAAATGCGTTAAAACTTATGAACAGATTTAATGCCAGCTAGGCCTACCTTGAGTAATCTTGAGATTTCGATTTTAAAACTTGTACACCACCGGCTACACTAGTCAGCATATTTAACAAATCTTTCGTCGGCAGTATTTCAGCGTCGTCGGCGTTTCTGTGTGCTGCCGGAGTATCGTGATAATGACCAATGACCATGTAGTGTAAATTGTTAATTGATGACGTCAGACTGTCAACATCGGATCGTATTTGCGATCGGACTTCTTCCTTATCGTGAAATAGTCTATAATAAAATTGATATAGACGATATGAGACAAGTTATTCTTTGTAGTAAATTTTTCATTCTGTGACCACTAAGTTTTAAATGTTCTGTGACCACTAAGTTTCTAATGTTCTCCTATCACTGAATTTAATTTCTAAAAGTCTTCGATTTTTTATAAGTCTCAAAACATCAGTTTTGGTATAAGAGTTGTATCTGGAATTATTTCCATGCAAAGTAACATCATTATAGTAAAGAATTAGGAGAACGGAATGCAATTGTATATCATAAAGCAGACTTACGTACGATTCGGGTAAAATACTAAAAACTTACAAGGCAAGATTTTTCTTCATTCCACTTTCTAGTTCTATTATCTTCTCTTCCATATCCTTCTTTTCTGTTCTGTGTCTGCAAAGGTGGAATGCTGAATATTGCATAACTTATTGACTTATGAATACTAAAAGTCTCGTCTGCTCTTTTACCAATCGCATTGGCAAAAATGGCATTTCACTAAAACTTATTCAGCGTGGAAACCAATTCATCTAGAACTTGTTTCAGTCTGTTGTCATATCTACGTAGCAAACTGTTTTAATTAAAATTAATTATGACTGTATACAGTAAACTCCGTATATAACGACTCCGGATATAAAGAAAAAACCGGATATAAGCAACAAATTTTCTCTGCCCGATTTGTTTTCTTTCTTCATTCTTTATGAAAATGTCATGTGGATATAACGAACTTCGGATATAAGGAACACATTTAAATGGTCCAAGGAATTCGTTATAAGCGGAGTTTACTGTAGCTCACATTTTCGAGAAGTGATTTTCTTTCCATATTGCAGGTTAGTTTTTTATAATAAATTACTAACCTTTCTTCAATACGCTCTACTTGCTTGCCTTTTGCTTTGGTGACGATTGGTTGAACACCTTTAATTCTGAAACAGAATCTTAAGTGTTATGTTTTATGTGATATTTACATTAGATAATCAGAACTATTTAATAGAGTGATTCCTTTTTCAATTAGGAAGGTACGATTACTGCTCCGTAGGAGTGCTTACAGAAAATTTACTGACTGAATAGCAGACGTTGCAGCAGACGACTGCACGAGTGCGTAGACTGATGATATGCATACTCGTCTGTATGCATGAGTTGAAGCGTTCCTAATACTGAACACGCTTGTTGGCAAGTTTACCACGGTTGCTCGGGACTTTAAACAATCTAAACGACGACTTACGAGCAGCTCTTGTTTTGTTTCCTGGTACAAAAATTCATAAGACGCGTAGAATATGTGTTAAACAGATTTAATATACATGTATTAGTTTCTTTACATGTTTGGTGTAATGTGCAAAATTTAAATGAAGTAATTACTAATAGCATTGAAGGAAAAACAAAGTTAGAAAAAATACCGTTCATTTTCTCGCCGAAGCTCTGAGGAATTTTTGTTTAATCGCTTTATTTCCTCGTGTAATCTGAAACATAAAAGCAAAGTTTTCTATACATGCTATATATATATGCTTTTCAAAACGGAAGCAATTTATAACATAATAATATATTAAATATTACTGTATTATAATAAAGGTAAATTTATCAAATAAAGTTCGTTAAACATTAAGGAGATAATTCCCAGCATCCGATGTCATGAATATTTTGTATAGTTGAACCTTATAGAAAGAAACTTTATCGCGCCATTGTAGACATAGAACGAGCTTTTTTTCAGTCAATGAAAGTATACACCGAAAGAAATGTTTTACTCTTTACATCAGTGGAAAAGAATTAATCATTTTCAAAATATATTCAACGGTTTACTACTGTGCTGAATGAAACCAGGGCATATCAAATTGAGATTTAGTGATGGCTCCCTACTGTTAGTTTTACATTTATTTTATATGTTATATGAACATATACTAACGGTCAAAATGTAACATATACTGTTTTCAAAACCTTTTGACACTTCAATGCATGGAACGATGTATAAAATGCAATGAAACTTTAGAGGTAAGGGGGTTTTACCCCTTGCAGTAAGCATTTCAATGGATTTTTTTTATACAGATGACACTGCTTTAAAGCCTTTCCTGTTGGTAGTATTATATTTGACGTTTGCAGTATAAATTGCAGAAATTTTGCAGTTTAGTTTATTCAGTGCATATTCTACTATTAGTTAAAAACTTTATGGCTAAGATATTACACTTTCGTTAGGAAAGGCCAAATTATAATGAAAAAGTACATTTGTTTGAAATATTGCAAAATTAGCGTCCGCAATAGATCTGTTATTCTCATGAAGAAATCGTTATGATGATATCATTTCCTGTTTTAATTAAAATCGATGCATCTCAGGGTTAAATTTTGTAAAGGTTATCTACTGTTACATTTATGTTTACTCAACTAACACATAAACAAACGAAATGCTCACCCCAAAAACAAACGCCAAGTCCCAATTAAACTATTTACGATCATAATCGATCAACTGAAAACTCTTGTGATAAATTGATGACATCATTCCGTTGGTAAAAAACTTCATAGATATTTGTAGAGTATGTAGCCGACTTTTCAAACTTTTATAGCAAAGAATTTCCCTTTTCTAATACTGACAGAGGAGCGATAATTATGTGAACGATTAGCAGTAACGTTGTTGCAATGTAGCGAGTAAATTCTGGCAATAAATCTCTTTCAAAGTTGACAGTTTTCAATAATTCATTGTAAACCGACGAAAATTGATGTGCAGAAAACCCCACCTATACTAAACATAGCGCATATATAATTACATTTTACGCTGAAAAATCATAAAATATGGTGTAACCTTGAAAATTGAGAGTTTTCATTTAATCAGTTTATGAGTAGATCAGTTTCATTTGAAACTAATTCTGGTGGCCGTTGCGTGATAATCAATCAAGCAGTCTAGAACAGGATCATACTGCACAAATGCACAGAACGATCATGTTCCTCATCGGTCGCAAACCGTGATAGAATCTATTGCCACCAGAGTTAATTTACTTGTAGTATGAAAGAACTATTCGAAATTTCTGCAGTTCTAAGCGAGAGCTTTTAGATAACACGCTAGCAAGAGTTGCTAATTTCTTAAAACATGTTCATGATAACGCTGAAACGTTAGTGACAAAAAAGAGTTATTTTTTGGAAGATATTTTAGGTGTCTGATTTTAATAATCTCAAACTTCATCGCCACGCAGGTTTTGGAATTATCCATATTACAGCTATGTGACTAAATTCATACGCCATTGAATATGCATTGTAGTTCGGTGAGATTCAAGTTCATGCCATATCTGAATTATCTACAATACCTCCCGAAGTCAGTAGTTTAATGAGAAGCTTATAGTTCCAAATTATAAAGTCTATTTTTAGGATTAGTGAGAGTGTTAACACCTTTAAATACAGATTTAGACATATACAAGTATATAGCCGAGATAACACTGTGATCCAGAAATAGAAAATAAAGTTCAGACTAGGTTGTAACAAACCTCATCTGTTCTCTCTGTTGTTGAACCTTCTGTCGTTGAAATTCCTTTTCAAAGTTTTTAAGTTTTAACACAATATCGTGAAACGTTTCATCCGGTTGCAACTGGGACAACGTCAAAATGTTCACATTTTCTTTTTGTATAGTTCCTTCCTTGTGAGTGAAGTCAGAAACAATTGTTGATTCCGGTTCCTTGGAATTGAGCTGAAGATGTCTGTACAACCGACCGATTGCTGTGTGTAGAAGCTTCATGTCGTCTGAAGAAAGACCGTTCGACTGTTTCTGTGAATGTCTAAAATAGAACAGAAGAATTCATTAACAAGATAATAATAATAATAATAAATTCTTTATTTAAAGAAGGTAACACATACAGAAATATGAACGAATTCATATGACTTAGTTTAAACATGGCCTTCTGAAAAAGAAAACATGAAAAGGACAAAACTCATTTAGACTCAATTAGTGACAAATTAGGTTCCTTTTAACTGCGTTCCGGCTTAAAGTCGCCCGTATCAATATTTTTTCTCAAAATTCATGTACCAATGAGTTAACTTTATGAAGGATATAACTTTATTATTTTATTCTTTTCTTTATTTTATGTTATGAATATCATTTAATGTTTTGGAATAGAATTAACATTCTTTCTGAATAGTTTTTTATTTATCTTTCTTAGTTATCTTTTATTTTAGTTATCCCCTCAAAAATCAGTTTGTATTTGTCTATATTCTACATGACTGTTTGAAAATAGAATAATAAGTATAGCAAGAAATAAGAAAATCCTTTAACTAAAAATCTGACACAGCTTTAGAAAAATAAACTTATGACTTCATAGGTTTAATAAAAAGATCAAAGTTGTTAGTTGGACAAATCCCCTACCATGCTAGTCGATCCCTTCGCTTTATGGTAAAATAGAGCAAGCAAAATTGTCTCCTTCGCGTATCATGGGAAATGATTACACGTTTAACAGAAATATGTATGCATAATTTTGTATCATACTTCCCGCCTTTGACAAAATTGAATATTAGGGGTTTTTTTTCGGCACAACAGTTAGTAAAGTTGTACTGAAAGTAAATAGTGTACCCTATTACCTTTTCGCCACCCATTACTCTTGTACTTTTGCAAAACCTTTGCAAACCAGTCTGTAAGAATCGTACTTTATCTGTGTGGAAATTTAAATGTTTAAATATCCATTTCTTAAATAAATATTTTACTTCCACCGCTTAATTTGTAGACTATTCAATTTATTTATATCGAAAAAAGTAAACAGGAAATAAACATTTTGATTTTGTAGGAGTTGAAAACATTTTGTTATATACCCCTGCTAACAATTTAATTCAGAATAAATGCCATTTATCATTTTCCATTCATGATTTGCACTTTTAGAAATTGTGTAGGGTACATTTAAATATTTATTGAGACAACTTTATACAACATTAGATTAATTGAATAACCTATTGATCTCTGTATAGAAAGTCCATACGGAATCACGCATAGCTAAATATGACTACGTAAATGAATTAGAAGAAATATTTCATCAATGTTTGGCGTACAAAATCCCATATGTGACTGATCGTGTGTTGCACAAGTATTCTAAAAATAAAAATAAGTTTAATTATTTAAATTGTATTAGAATATATAAGATTTTAAAAGCTCCTGCTCAGCTCATCAAAGAAGAGACTTTGATTCTATGTTGTTGAAACAATAGAGGTGTAACTATTTCCCAATACCTGCAATATAGCTCATTAGACAGTCCCTCTAATTAGTTATTAGTGCATTGTTCGAATCTCTACAAAAACAAAGAAGGCATTTCTATTTAAAAAATAGGATCTATGCGAGTGAAACTCTATATCGTCCTTTCCTTTCAGATATTTATTTGAACACAAATCAAACATTGTTGGAAATATATTTAATTTAATATAGTTAATTCTTGTCCTCATATAAAAGGTTAGTTTATTTCTACAGCACAGTTTGTACAGTAGCTAGTAGCAACTACTTAGTTTACTACATATATATCATCTACAGAATCTAATTTGTATATATATATATATATTGATATAGTGACTACATAAGTAATTTTCAAAACTAATGACAATTTGAGACATAAGTTTTTTGCAATGACCATTTTCAGCTTTATCGCGTTTTCATGCTATTCTAATTTAAACTCAGTAATGAAACTAAAGGTCTACGACTAGCATTATATTTTTCTGAGACCACGTGATCCATGGTCATAGAGCTTCTAAACTCAAACGTTTGATTTTAATGCTACTGTAATTTGTCTAAGAATGCTTTCATTAAATATGTTTGTATAATGTATTCGTTTTAACATCTAAAGTATGTAGATTGTTGTTACCATAGTTACGAAAGTGAAAATAAAATACGTACCTCGGCTTCAAAGTGACCCTAGGTAGGTGCAGAAAAAGTGGTGAACATGTGTACAGAGAAGTTGCAATTTTTATTTTAATATTACTGCTAATGTTGTGTTAGGGCGATCGATCTTTTTTTAAAGTATCGGCCAATGCCCCTTATTATTTATGTCCTCCAAAATCTTTTGGTGAGTTTAGGATAAGATCATCGAATTGTTTTGAATTAAAGTGCTGGAAATAGAAATTTACCATTAAACTTGGCTAAAATACTTACGAACTTGTGGCCCCGGACGCAGACGCTTGGTCGTTGTCATTTTGAGCCTTTGGGGCAATATAGAACGTACGATCCTTTGCTACATGATGGCTTATGCCTGGTAAAGTGTGCCGGGGCGTTTGCATATTTTCTGATCCATGTAATAACTGCAATGTAATGAATATAATTATAGTGTATGCATGTTGCTGCTGTAGTTACCATGCTAACTGAGGCTTCTATTCGTCCTGTTATCGAAAAAGTAGTTAAGAATACAATATGTTGCTCAGAAAGAACAGTTCATGATATATCATTTTACACCCTTCTGTCGCTCTTTAATAGAGAACATGAAAGAGTTTTAGTTAATAGTCATAGCATATTAACATCCATTAATAGTCAGAGTCAGTCAATAGCGATTCATCGCTCATGTTGATTACTGTACATGACACCGACCCTAAATAAACATCATATTACGTTTAGCATTAGCTAAGGTTATATGCCAGATTTGTAAGGGTTCATAGCAGATTAGGTGTTTGAGGACAAACAGCAAGAAGAAGTGAGTCGATTAGAATTTCGTCGCTTTATTCTTATTTAAAGCTTACTCCTTTTTTTAATTTCGAGAAAAAAACACCCTTAAAGATTCACTTTCAATCATTTAAAACATTTAAAATATTAAAAGCAAAACGTGGGCAGTTTTTAATGGTTCTGGTGAGAGTTAAGATGGAGCTATGTAGTAAATGAATTAGTTTTCAGAGTACAAAGAGCAAATTTCGCTTAACGTAAATGCCTATCTCCATTTGTGTCTATGCCGTTACTTTCAAGAAGATGTTATAAGTTAAATAATTAATTCGATCACTATAGTTACTCATACAGCTTAAAGGCAACTGGCTTCTCATTATACAATACTTCCGTATATTGAATAAGGCGGCATACATGTAACTTAAAAACTTTCAAATAACCGTTAATGGACATAATCATCCTCAAACTTAAAGATTCAACAAAGTACAAGCTGGTTACAGCAGCGAAATAAAACGTCAACAAAATACAAGCACCAATAGCTGGTAACAGCAGCGAAATAAAACGTCAACAAAATACAAGCACAATAGCTGGTAACAGCAGCGAAATAAAACGTCACCAAAATACAAGCACCAATAACTGATAACAGCAGCGAAATCAAACGTCAACAAAATACATGCACCAATAGCTGGTTACAGCAGCTAAATAAAACGTCAGCAAAATACAAGCACCAATAACTGGTAACAGCAGCGAAATAAAACGTGTTGTAGTTCCATTAAACCTTCATTTTATGGTTGGTCGGATAACGATTTTTATAAAAGGTCACTGTGTGGCATTTTGTTAAGAAACGAGACGTTTTTCTTGAAAAAAAAGGCATTTATTCAGTATTTTACGCACAATTCAGTCTATTCTTATCATTTTGAGAAAATAACATGCTAGTTGCCACTTTAATATCATAGGGTAAAGCTCTGTTCTCTAAAGAGGACAATCATATCCATTCGTACAAGTGTGTATTTGCATAAACAAGTTAGACATACATATAACCGTATAAAACAATGTTTCGGTGTTTCAGAGAGTATAACGCTATCGCGTTAACAAAGATCACTGTCCGTTTCAAAGGTCGCAAGTCTAATATTGAAGTGATACGTTTATTGTTTCAAAAGTGCGTTGACCTACGACATGCTTGTTTAATTAACTGTCTAGTTGAAGACAATGACGCCCTCTTTGAAACGTCTTACGCCTATTCAAACAAAAAATTCTAAATGGAAATTTATTAATATATTGATTGAAAACAATGCAATTGCAAAATAACAGAAAGAACCGAGACAGTTATGTTTTTGTAGTCTGTAACTTTAACCAGCACTCAAGCTAACAGTATATTGCCGTTTCGGGTATAATTTCAATATTAGATTAATTTTAGTACAGTAAATGTATGTATAAAAGAAATTAAAACTTTTTTAAGTTGAATGAAAACTTCAAACTAGTATTACCCGCCGGAAACCATACTCTTCATCAAAGTGAACGGTTTAAGTTTCGAATGAAATTAATGGGCCTTTATTTTTGCCATTTCAACAAACATGTAAGATTATTGGCCAAAGCTCCGTAGTTTACAGCTAGCACCGCACCTGTCTTTTATAGAGGAAGTGTTATAAGAACTTGCCTAATAGTTGTGTGTTCATTCCCATTTGTATGAACACATGCCAATAAAATTGACACATCTGATTTTATTATTTGTATTGTTACAGTAATGTCGAAAAAGATATATGTACAAGTTTAATAAATAAGAGTGCTATTTCTTATCCCCACAGGGCATATTAAAATTCTTTCTTTTACCAACTAATTCATTGACAAATGATATGGAGTTAGATTGTGCAAATGGCATAGAAGTCGTCCGGGAGTTGAGAGCAACGCCTAATTGTTTAGGCCATAGAATGCACACAAAAGAAAACACAATTACGAATGTAAGGCTTGAACGTTTATACGTGTAAACCATATATTTTGTGTACTGTCAGCAAACGTGGGTGTGGCCTAAGCACCTCTGTGCTCCCTGTTTTATGAAAGTTTAAACTTGAAATGGATATATCACAATCAACTGCAATGAATGAAAGGGTGTTCTCACATGTGCACAAATTTATACAAAGTTCCAGGAGGTTCACATACGGGTAATTTTAACTAAAACTATGTTGACACTAAGCAACATCCCACTACATCCCTACCCGAGTAACAGCAATCTCTCTCTCTCTCTCTCTCTCTCTCTCTCTCTCTCTTTCTCTCTCTCTCTCTCTCTCTCTCTCTATTTATCCATCTACCTATAAGTACATAATACATTATTTGACATAAATCTTCAAGTTTTCTCTATAACGAAACTAAAATCCTATCTAGTCAATTTTTATGTTTTTATCTGTTAGTAAAAGAATAAACTGCAAGCATGCATCATATATTTTGTTTGATAGATTTGTGTTCGATGAAGCATTTATACATGTATCAGGAAAGAGCTTTTATACAAGAGCTTAGCTTATTCTCAATCCTGAAATCCTGAATATTGTTACTATATATTGTACATGTATTTGTAAAAATAACGCTTAAACTAATCAACTGCAAATCATAAAAACAACTTGTCTGGAATTACTTCAAAAAATGTTTATGACAGTGATTCTACGCTGCCAAGTTTTAATTGGTGACTTTGTTCTACTTAATTCTCTCCAGGGGTAGTACATGTACTAGGAAAAAAGTAAATAGGCTAAAATATTAACGGATATCGTTACAACACACTTAATGTAACTGTTCCATTAACCTGTTCCTACACATTAGAGTAAATAAACTAAATTGCAACAGCTAAAAAACTTTACAAAAGATAAACTGAACAAAAGTACGGCATTGATCAAAGATATAATCTTTAAATATTGAATTTCCCTGTGTCAATGTCTTTTGTTTTAGCTGATTTAGTATATTGCAATGTAAATTTAATAATTAAATGAAATCAACAACCTGAAAATGTCTTACGTGACAGGTGGGGTTTTTTTTTGCTTTGCGTTTATTATGTAGGACAACGCCTAGGTCTGCAACTCGGCAACAGTCTGTTTTGCTTTCGTTCTCATGCTGTGTCTCAAATGTGTTGCCTAATATAGGGGCAATGATGTTAGTTTTAAGATTTTATTTTCATTCGTGGGAGGTTTCGCGTGAATTTTGTCAATTTCTTTCTCCTTTAATCAGTATCTTAAAGCTGCTCGCTCTCAGATTTTGGTGGGGGAAAAACGAAGTTCTGCGAACTGTCTAAAATAAGCACATTTTAAAACGAATCAAAAAATAAAATTTATTAAAATATAAAGGTATATACTAAAGTATGTAGATTTTCACTGTGATTGTTGATTCTAGCCATATGCTTTGGTATGATATCATTTTGCAGAATTTGTTTCTTCAACGAGCAGCTATAAGTATGTTACTGAAACTTGAAACCATAAATAGTTGTCGGCCACTAATTTTCAGTTAGCCAGTAGTCCAACATTTCAGATGTGTTATGAAGAAAAGGAGAGAGACAAGCTATATGCTTAGAACTTACAGCAGACATTTTAACATTACCTAGGCTAAGACACCACAAGGACTTACCCCAAGTATGTCTTTCCTTAAATGCACGAAATCTGACTTGACATTCTTATAAAGTCCTTCATGTTTTAACGACTGTTCAAGGCGACTCAATCGCTGCTTAACTTCATACGGGTCGGCGTCCTGGAATATGTAAAAAAAATAATAATAATCATACACTGTAAAAGTGTATTGGATTTTTTTAAAATTAAGACATAGAAATTGCATACAGATAGCGGGTTATAACAGCACGGTGACTTCGTTATACGAATAAAAGGCTTAAATAGTATGATGAATATGAACGGAGAGAAGTATATTTATGTACAAAGTGTATATCGATTTTCCGCTATATTGCTTACAAATCGAACCCTTAAATGACTTCCCATTTAAGATTTCAACAGAGATTCATCAGCTAAATATTACTGGCCGTGACACTAATTTAAATAAAACATCTATCATGCAAAACTATTTTTCTTAATATCTATGAAAAGTTATAGATAAGATATCGATATATATACATTTAAGCATTTCAATAGTTGTATGACAAATATCGGGGCTTATGCTAAAATTAGACATGACTTACTGCATCGACAGCTTCTCGAAACTGATCAAAGTGCCTTAGTGTGACTTTAGAGTTGAGAACTTTCCTTTGATTCAGTAACGTCCCTAGCTGAACATGTAGTGTCCGTAACCTCTGTTTGTTACTAGTGTCCATTTTCTGAAAAACAAAGTTTCATGATTTTTGTGCGTTTGTGTCAATGGAAGCAACAACATGTACTTTTATTATCTCAATGATGGTTTTGGTTTAAATGAGTTTGACATTCAGTCTAAAAGATGAGATGTTTTGAATTAGTAAAATACAAACATAATAACGAACTCCTTGAGGCTACTTAAATTTGTTACTTATAGCTGGAGTATGTTATATCCAATTGGCATTTTTATATCAAATAAAGAAGGAAAACAATCAGACCCCAAAATACTGAGTCTATAGCGAAGTCTTCATACACGGAGTCTAAAAGAAACTTATGTATGTACATATAGTGTGCTATGTATAATACTAGACAAAATTGTTTCAGAAAATTCATGTACAATTTTGTGTTTGAGATTCAACTTCAGACAACTTAAACAATTGACATCTATGTATCTTTTAATATGTGTGCGATACTGTTAGTTAGAGAATAATATCTTCAAATAACATTTTATCAATGGTAATTGTGTTACAACCTATTACTGAGAACGAGAACTCTTCAATATGGTGAGAGTGTCTGTCGCTAAAACTTTGGATGTAAATATAGATACAAATAAAGACACAATCGACACGTACATACACATTCAAGTAAAAAGCCTTTCTTCTCGTAACAGCAGTACTAAGAAGAAGGTTTTGTTGTACAACAAGGTTACTCGCGCAAAAATGATAGCTGCATCCAAACGTCGACACTAAACACAACTATGATAAATGCAGACACACAATGAAAGACACAGCTCTATACCCCAAGAAAGTTAGACAAGAGTATGAAATAACGGAGAAGAACGTATTGAAATGATATGATATCACTTGGAGCTAAGGATCTGGTGAGCGTAGAAGGAACAGGTTACTCTGGAATTGAAAATGATTCAAAACAAGAATCTGTGGGAAGACACGAGAGTCATATTATGCTGCATAAAGTTTTGGTTTTACACATAGATTTTTTATAATCTCATAAATTACAGAATGATTCTTTTAGCAATTTTGATGTTTAAAAAACATCGATTTAGCAAAAGTAGTTCCACAAGTCAAATGAGTGAGGATACCTGGTTTCACCGTTGAAAATGTTTTGTCCTGCGGTTTTCTTTGGTATGCAAGGAAATCATGCATAATAATTCTAAACATTTAACAGGTTAAGTTTTCATGGCGCACCACCAAAGGTCGTTTTTACTATGCACAAGCACAGACATATTCAATTATATTTTTATAAACATAACAGCAATGTTAGATTACATCTTCGCAGTATTATTTAAGCGTTCATCTAATGGAAATAGTTTATTTTTAAGCGTACTTACATTCATATCAATCGCAAATGTAACTCTTCTTCTGCCTAACGCGAGCATTTTGCATTCAAGTTACGTAATTATTTTAAAACACTTTCTGTTCGAAATTTTTTTTATAGTCTCTGCCATTCATCCACAAACATGTCTTTTTATTTTTCAAAATTGATCAGATATACCGAAAATCTTAAGAATCATCAAACACTCAAATATTTACATTTTGTAAACAATTAAAGATAGCTTTTATGTATACTGATTGTTTATTTATCATAACTGAGATGGGAAAATGTAAGAAATATGTTTTATTGATGAGGCCTGGCTATCGATAAAGGAACGCATGTGAATGAGTGGAGACAAATTCTTCAATTTCAAAGACAGATAATGCGCTTTTGAAGAGGTCTAAAATGTTTGAATCGTTAATTATGGAATGTTTAGACGCATTGCTAATCCTTCTACGTGAATAAAAACTTTGACCCATTTCTAGCACTTGTATCTTAAGTAATAATTCTTATGTATACCCAAAACACACTTATGTATAAACGATTTATACTTTTGCGGGTAATGCTATGCTTTTATATGTGTAGGTCTGGTTGTTTCTAAATGCTGTGTGTTTATGGATTACATTCCTTATTATAGATTTGACATAAATGATATCCGAACTGTTTTATAGAAACGGTTAGCGGAAATTTAAAAAATACAGAAATAAACATTATAAATGCAAAGATAGTGATACAGGCATATATATATATAGTCAAAGAGATATTAAAATGTTCTAAGTATTTTAATGCAAGATTGCTGTGACCTCTGAGGGACTTCTTCTGACCATTACACAACTACCATTATGAGCAATACAGCCACATTTTGTTTTAATTTTCGATTTTTCTAAAAATAGTAGTTCTGTGGATCTGTTTGCACCATGGTGTTGTGTGTGCTAACGCGTTCAGAGTTTTTCTTCTACTTTCAATACTGATCTATCACACTTCGTGAATCATAAGCTTCGAGCCCCGTCAAACAAGAGAAGAAATATTCCATTGTTTTTAATCAAGTTTATATTTGACAAACAGCTTTACACGATGTATAACGTCGTGAAAATGAATGACAATGCACTGAATGATTGACAAAGTCAAGTACATTAAAGTTTAAGTAAATATTAAAATATCGACTTAATATCGATGTACTTTTAAATATCATCAGCCATGTCCGTTAACGATAATATACATAGTGAAATCTTCATGCATTTAGTCTTGTTTAAATAATCTCTTAATAATCTCTAGACAGGAATCAATGTCTATCAAAGACCGACTAGGAAGAAGGTAGGGTCGAGAGTGTATTTTGCCTTACCTTCCGACACAACAAATTAAAAGTATGAACTGTCTGCGAGCAAAACTGTCAGGTCCGATAACATAAAAAGAAGAATTGTTTTATAGTTAACTTACAAGATATACAAATACGGCATCACGGTCTAAATCAAGAACCATCGCATTGTGGGTAATTTCTGGCAATGTGATAGGCCGCTCTGTTAATCTCATATTTGCATCAGTATAGATTCCTAATCAATTTCTGTCCATAAATATTAGCCTGACATTTCCATCATAAATCAATCTCGTTAAAAGAGAAAAGTTAATTAAAAGCCACATGACATATCAGAAAATGGTTAATTTCGCTCCACGACTCTCTTATTGTAATGTGGCCATGGGTTTTATTGTACTGCCTATCTTTAAAGCAACATTATTAATGTAATGAAAATCATCTTGCCATTGTTGGAACAATAGTATCATTTATTATTTTGTAACAGAATATCATTTTCTGTCATTTGTTATTAATGACACAAGTGACACTTTAAACTAATATTTAACCTGGTCATTATTGATTTGGCGTTCTTATTACTATTCTGAAGAAGCCCTGTAGAAAAGCCCTGTAGATTGTTATCCATTATCATTTATTAAATGAATAAATAAAGAGTTATTGTTAACAATCCATTCCGTGAATATTTGTAAGTATAAACTATAGTGGTCAGAGCACTCTTAAAATTCTCCCGAAATGTAGCCCTGAATTGAATTCTCATTGGCACGATAGATACACATAAATAGATAATGAAATTTACGGGTAGAATGTTCTAAAGTCTAAGTTTTTGAAATCTAAAACAATGTTGTCATAAACATTTCTTTCATATTTTTGACGCCCTCTCACAAAAAGGCGTTGTCAGATATTTGCAACCTCATTGAAAAACGTACTTTGCGATATCTATAGCATGTATTATCGATTTAAGAAGCGACATTCTGCTTTTTACCAAACAAATAACGGTCAATGTTGCCGGTAAGAAAACTTTCTTGGTAATAAAAGAACTACAAGTAACGTTCCATCCAAGGCACTAATGGGACTTTCAAGTCCATAATAGACGTGCCTAATATACCCTTGGCAAAATTATGGCAATATTTCAACTTGTGCAGGAAATAAAACTTACAAAAACAGTAAACAAATAGTGTTTTCTGAAAAAAATACATTAGACTACAGCTCCCATTTCTCAAATAATATCAGTATTACATTTTTATTTGCCCTGGCAATTTTTTTGCAAACATTTACATGTACCATGACAAAAATAAAAGGATTTTTATTAGTACAAAATGTACTACATGCATTTGAATTTTCATTTTCTATTAAAATAAAGATGCCATATTGTTTTTATATTTCTGCATTGACAAGATACTAGTATTCATTGTCAAATATATTGTGAGAAAATAAGTTTTCTATTGTGACATTCAATATGTCTACATGAAGATGAAAGTTAATCAGGCACATTCTCTTGTGTACGTTTAAGGTCTCCGAATGCTGTCAGAATGTAACATGTACTTTATAACATACCAGAAAAACCAAAACATATAATATGAAAGTTGTTACATAGATATTTTCATAAAAATGGCACATATACCATCTACTGATATTTCCAAATAAGCTTGAAAAAAAGAAGCATCAACACAGCCTAGAACAATCATGCATCATCGCTTGACAAATTATGATCAACAAATAATGTTACCTTCAGAAATTTTTTCCTAGATGCATATTGTCCAGCATATGTGCCTTTATCCATTTTAATGTTGTCCATGTTGCCTATAAATGTCTGTGTCGCGTCTATTCATATGTATTGATGTTATATAGATTAATTTGCCGTATGAAAGCTTTGAAATCTATTTCAAAAACGCACTTTTAAGAATTTTACAAATACGTTTAATTACGTTTATTCATCGGAATATTGACGGATAGAAAAACTAGACATGTGTTTTTCAATAATCATTCAGTCTTCCTATTTTTCTACAAGTTATACTAAATCTGTTTTGTCGTAGTTGTTTGGTTTTCGCAGTTCCCTTTTTTACCATGTGAAACAGTTAAAGTTAAGAATGATGTGTCACAAATGTTTCGGATAAATTTGAAACTAAGCTTATCTACAAGTTTTCCCAAACTCCCTTGCCGCGTTTATATAATTCACATTGTCCGCTGAATATTCTTTATGGGGCACAGCTTTTATCAACCCTATATTCATCACATTTTCTCTTCTTGAACTTTAAATGATATACTATTTCCTAAACAGTTTTTATCATAACTGCAACATGCATAACTTTGTTGTTTTTTAAAGTTGTTGCATTGTAAAGTATGCTAATATCTCGCATCTCAGTTATGGCAGGCTGTCCCCTTAGATTTTAAAATACCTCATCCAATACTTTTAACTAATCGATCAAACTTACAAACTGAGGGCGATGAAATATTGACGTCACCTGATGATTCTGTTAAAAGCTAATTATCAAGAATCTGTTTGATTTATTCATTAGATCAATATAACCATTACTGTCAATTGTTAACCAGGAATCAAGTAAAATTTAAATGTTGTTTTGGCCGTTTAGAAGATGTTTTAAACACAATTGAGGTTTCGATAGATAAGTAAATAATTCGTAATAGGAATCAATCGAATAGTTTCACTCAGTTATTTCGCACCAGAGTAGCTGCACATTACATATAAATTTATCACGCACCTTGCGTAAAGCAATGTAAATAAGTAATTCCTTAAATGTAGCGTAAGCACAGTACCTTTCCTCTTTAATTTAATACAAATGATGACACTTTTCAATAATTAATGTAAAAATGCAAATATGGCTATTAGTGTATGAATTTGTTCAAACGAAAATTGCTATATTGTAGTTTTATAGAACATTGCAGCCATCCATGCGGAAGTTAAAAACCTGTCTGTGCAAGTACTTTCGAACCATTAACATTGCATATACATCTTGGAACAAGTTTCCGTTACAGTGAAGTTAAATGAAGTATAACTATTTCATATTCTCCTGACACTATATCAATAATTTCCAACATACTGAATAACATCACAATATTCTGAATAACATCACAACGTTGTATTTGAGTGGAAGCCAAGACCGGCGTATTTGTTTCATCTGTTTACACAAATACACTGAAGTTCATTTTTAAAACCGACCTAAAAGCTTTTTTATTAAATGAAAATGATAACTACTCAAATCAATGGCTCTTGATAGAAAATCAGAAAAGTATCAATAAATTAAATAGGCTATCGCTAAAACAAATATGGGAATCTTTGCCTTAATTGAAACTTCAAACCCTTGCATTAAGATAAGTTTGAAGCTTCTATCTACCTTGTATTAAAGCTGATAAGTTCTAAATCCGAGTATATTACAGATTATTGACATAAAACTGTCGGTAGTTAGCAAATATTTCAAACCTGTATTTGTTTGTGTATTAAGCACGTACAACAGCGTAGAAAATACGGTTTCTCATGTCAAGTAATGTTCATATAAAATTTATTTGACTTTTGTACACTTTTGAACATTGGTTCTGCTATTTGATACATCTCTGAACAATATTGTGACTCTCAGACATGTCTGAATATTTCTTTCTTTATTAACTTTCAGCATACTTGGATGAATAGTGTACACATCTTTGAACATTAT
The DNA here is from genome assembly GCA_022818135.1 of Saxidomus purpurata. Classification (NCBI taxonomy): domain Eukaryota; kingdom Metazoa; phylum Mollusca; class Bivalvia; order Venerida; family Veneridae; genus Saxidomus; species Saxidomus purpurata. The sequence continues at coordinate 4,698,658 of JAFMSR010000008.1, read as the reverse complement.
ATTGACGTTTGTGTACATCTTTGAGCAGAACCTTGTTAAATACAAAATTAAATTGCATGATTACTAATACATGTACCAAATGTTCAATGTAACAATGGGCTTGAGTTGGCAGGCAATGGTACTTAGTACAGCTCCCACAAATTCAAACTTGTTTGAATGATGGTCACTACTTTTATAACATTCATTATCAATAGAGTGAATGTAACATCTTTTTTGTGTTTGATATCTTTGGTTAATTTAAATCTCGAACTGAAAAGTTCTTTTAATAGAATGTATTTGAATGTTGCGATGCTCAATGAAGTCTTGTTCGTTTAAAGTATGAAAAATCGTAAACCTCAATATGGGTTAAACCACCAATAAAGGTTATAAATAGCACAAACTTAAACAGTTGATTGCTTTAAACTGTTAGACTGGTAAATGCTTAAACTGTGGTGTGGAATATACGAGCGATGTTTTCTTTTTGCTTTTGATTGTATTATACAGTATAATATGTATTGATAATGCTCAATTTATGCTGCGCTTAACAATTTCGCATAGAAACTACAGAAAGGATAAAAAAATATGTGTCAATGCATCATACGGGTTTAGAAAATACCTACCACTATCTTTTCAGTGCAGTTTTCAGAAGCATTCATGCGAGATATTTTTACCTGTAGTATGCTTACAATATATATTTATATGTGATTAATTGCAAAGACAGGAAAATCGCATGGTTTCGGAGATTTTTCTCTTAAAATTGTATTATTCTTAAATAAATGCATTTATGGACACGATGGAACAGTCTATCACGATTACATAGGACTGAGATTAGTCGGAAGGCTGGAGCAGTTTTAGTACGGCGTTGACCTAACAAATAGTCGGTTCCTTTTTGCATGAATTATCGTTCGACAGTTTCTTTTTGTTACGTTACCTTAATTCACAAATTAAAGCTATATATTCCCTTGAGTGGTGAAGACTACCTTTGCTGTCATAAGACTTCAGTTTTCAAGGTATTCTACAATAGTCAGTTTGGTACTTGTAGGTGGCGACTTATTATTGGCCAAAATTTAATTTCGGAATCAAGTTGTTCATGTGACAGCAAAACTGTCACAGACAGGCTGCACAATACTCATTAAGTGTGTGGTTGTTTTTCAGTATAGCATGCATAATTGTTACCGAAAAGTGAAAAGTTGTCGTTACATGTATTGTTAGAATATTATGTTGATAATGATAAATGTTCATAAATACTGTATCTTGATACATCTTATACATTTTTCAAGTAACTAGTCATTTATTAAAATAGCGTATTTCACTGCAATTGGATTATATGTTTTCTATATCCCTTGAAATCAAACAGAGGATTACTCCTAAAAATTAATCAGCAGATATAAAATGAATTATCAAATTTTAAATTCAGCCAATGAATAGTGCAGACATTTATTCATATGTGCTTTATTTAAAACTAATGGAAAACTGCATGCGATTTTGTGCTCAATTTCTGGACCAAATAGATTCTCTCTCTAAACTTAAACTTTTTTATTTTTTACTGACTCAAACTCTACAGAAAACCGAGTCATGCTCTACAGAAAAATTTAATCATATTTCAGAGCAAAAATAAACATATCTCACAGAAAATCTTAGCTATATCAAAGAAAAAACGAGCCATACATATTTCACAGAACGTGAGCGACATTTTACAGAAAATTAACCAACAGTACTTCACAGAAAGAGTGATTGACACTTTACAGAAAAAAACGAGCCATACTTCACAGAAAGAGCGAGCGACATTTTAAAGAAACAATGAGCCATATTTCACAGAAAAGCTGAACCTCGCAGAATAACATATCTGAAAACATTTTCCATTATGCTGTACTAATAAACTGTGGATTTCATTGGTTATAGACCTCAAAACTATTAAAGTGTAAGATTTAAGATTCCTTTATTATAAAATAAACTTATATTTTGGATTGAAAATGCACATTGGCTTTAAATGTAGTTGCAATGAAGAAGAAATATCAAGTTTAATGAACACATCCATCCAGCAAAAGAAAGGGTTCGACTGGGGTAAATATTAAAGTTGACATTAAGTTAACTTACTGACACAGTACGTTTGCATAACATCACCAAAATGGATGAATGTTTTTACATTTCAAGCATAAAATAGAAGTTGGTAAAAGTATTGAAAATACCAGTAAGACTAGAATTTGAAGGGTTGTATCATAATAAACACTATTTGATGCGCTGTTTACATACATACTTGAAATAATTTCTACAGTAGACATTTTAACAATTATTAGTATACACTAAATTTATACGGTCAATAATATTTGGAATTGAAAAAAAAGAAATATATTACATTGCATTCAATTTATAGGAATGGACGCAAAATAGAAGCATGAGAATACCACGGTATACTTGAAGTTAAAGAATTTCTAATCTAGTTCGACAAAACAGAAAGTGCACATAAATCGAGAAGAGTGTGTTACATTTTCAATCTGATAAAGGATTTTTTTTGTAAACGTGCGGCAATTTAAACGATCTGTTCATTATTTGAAGAAGTCCAAAATTGTTGTGTCACCGTTATCAAAGTTGATCTAGAGTGCTTCTCATGTGTAAGATAAATAACTCACGTAGAGATAAAGTGAATCTAACATGTTCATGAGTTGTGGATAAGGAAATCCCACCCGAGGGTTGAGATACGTCCAAAAACGAGACTCTGTCGAGTTTTTTGGACGTATCTCAACCCGAGGGTTGGATTTCCTTATCCACAACTCAATGGACATGGTAGATTTATTTTCTCACCGTTTAAATCGCATTTTCACACAAGTAAGAAGGAATAAGTGCAAATACAGGATGGGGATGAAAAAATGAAAATCAACTTTTTCTGGTATTTTACTTCAAAACTGCTATAAATGGATAGAAAATGATCTAACTAAGAAAATGAATACCAACAACCCTATGTTTATTTCAAAAATAACAATTTTACAGTCATTTTTCGATTTTTATGTCTGCATACAATTAACGTAAAAATAGTCCGGCAGCGATGTGAGATAAGCGATGTGAGATAAGTTTATCTCACATGGGTAAATGCGCGGAAATATGTATCTCATAGGTGAGAAAATGTGATATATTACACTATGGTAACACTTTTGTGCAATAATTTCAGCATCATTAAGACTGTATTAATTGTTAACATTTTTCAATGCAATCCCGGTCTGTCGTAAAGAAGCTATTTCTATCAAATAAATGTATTTTAGTATATATGTACTTCCTAACCCATTTCATCTGGAAATATAGGTATTATCATTCAGGGATTGATGGTTCGGTATGAGGTACTTTATGTAATGGAAAATACAACTTTGATAAGATATAACATACAAAATGTACAATGATGAAAAATGATATGACAAAAAAGAAATAAACTAATTTAAACTTAGCAAAACTAAACTACACGTAAATGATTTGATAACTAATGTAGTACAACACAACTGATACAAAATAATAGAATTATATTAAATGATGTTAACAATATTATAGTGTATACAACGGGTAGATCAGTCCAACTGCAGCTATCAGTTTTCAAAAAAAACCTTCAAAGATCTAAATACTTACGCAAAACTTCGAAGTGGTCGTGTCAGTAATCCTTGCATTAATCTACACCATAAAACATGTAAAAAAGTAACATGTAACTGTTAACTTAATGGTATCCTATATTTGTTTTAAATTCGGTATAAAATAAACACATAGTCATGACGAAGACAGGTTTGTTTATGTTATGACTATGAAAAAAATCACTTTTCATTTTACATTAATTTTACTTTTCAATGAACTCTATGAATGAGCTACCCTTTAAGCCTTTGAAGGCACCGATACGCATTTAAGGCACCGCGCAATTCGATACATTCACGGCGGTAACGGTTCATGAAACCTCTTTAGGCAAGTCTTTTCAGAAAGTCGCCTATGCATACTTAACGTTCGCTTTTATTTCACTTACTTAAATAGTGTTCTATTAAGAATAACAATTTAAACTGCATTTTGTTAGAGTTTGAAAAACTACTTATTGTATGTTGAAAAACGTGATGTTAATTGTTTAGGTTTTAAAATTGTTAAAGTGAATTGGGTATTATCTAAAGCGCCCTTAATAGCTTACTATATTTGATTTTTTTTTTGCCGAATAAATAAGAAATCTATTACGAGTTAAGAATGTAAACTGTAATATGTTATACTGTATAGTTTAATCTTTGTAATGAAAACAAATATACAGCAATATACTATTATGTTATATAACAAATGATTTTTAGATAATGTTTTTATATTTCGGTATAGACAGTGGTTCAATATGTAGCACTATACCCTGTTTTTTGTTGCAATTAAAAAAAACAGCCAAGATACGGACATCAAAGCTTCTTTAAACAACAAGGGCAGTTTTAGCACAAATGTTTGGTATGCTAGAAATCGTACGAACGCAGATCGTAGCTGCTTCAGGAAATCACTCTACACGTATCTTGAAAAACTACAAAACCATAATATAGTCTGCTAAATATATTATTAGATATTTCAGTTATGAAAGTATCACGCCAGAGCCTCGTAAAATAATGTAAATATCACTAGTAGACTTGTATACGGTATACATAGCCTTTGTATGTGTAGATAATTATATTAATGAGATTATAATGTTTGTGATATTTGTGATGATTGTATGTCTGCAAATGTCTGCTTATACATAGTGATTTTATGCAGAAAACATTGTTATACTTGTATGTACTGATTTTTTAGGTCTGATCGAATTTACAATTGTCACAAACTATTTACATCTACAAAATATGGAACGTTCTTCGAAAACTTGGCTTCACTAACTCAATACCGAGGTTGAGATTTTGTCAGCTAGCGAACTGTACAGACCTTTCTGTTGGCACAGAAACTGGGCGTATCCTTAGAAAACAAACGAGTGTTTAGTTTATGCCTAAAATTAATGAACAACGAAGTACGTCTAAACCATATAATCTACTGTTGAAGTACTTTCATACTAAAACGAAGTTCTTTAAATATTTGCGAACTATCAATTGAAAATCATTCAATATAACACCGAAAAAGACCATCTATCATTCTAATTTCATGGCGATCACTTCAATTACAGTTTGTTTACCCTGTGACACTTGCCTTACGACTTTTTAGTAATCAGCGTTCCATTGTTATCAGTTACCGATTTCCCTATTGTATTATGCAAATAATGCATCAATAACGATACAAAATTGCTTTTCAATTGTCAAAGTCGGGACGATAACAATCGGTTCCTGTATAATTATAACAATATTGAATACCTTCACGATATATGCAATTGTTCTTGTTTCATTGCACCATAAAATGGTTATTTTTGTTATAGCAGTACTTATGCTATTTACTTTAAAACGGTGTCGATAGTCTTTATTCATCGTGTCATTCGTGACCACTGTGTAGGCATCTTATCTGTGTTTCCTGACAGAAAAAAAAAACAAAAATAGAAACAATAGTATTTTGACATTCTGATTATTAATAACAAAGATATGGTCAGCAAAAACGCAATACAATTCTATGGAATCTTACATATAAGTGGGGAGAAGTTCGGATAATAGTGATTTCAAGTATCAGAAAGTCATCACACTAAAACATAAAACACTTAAAATTGATAATTAACTTCTTACTTCAGTTTTCGCCTTCATAAAAGATATGTCTGAAACTGTTTCAGAAATTGATGCTATAGATAAGTAAAGCATGATTTAATTTGTTTGACCAAGTGTTCAGGATGTTATACACTAATAAATCAAAGTTATTGATAGTCAAAAAAGATCGTTTGATTTTGTTCCTACATTAGATTGTAGCCCGCTTTAATACAGGACAAGCTATCATAATATTTCACATTTTTATTTGCTATAGTTTATAGAAGTGTAAGAATAATTGTTGCTGTGTGTGGTTGCTGTGTGTTGTTGCTGTGTGTTGTTGTTGTCTTTGAGCATTGTTCTTGTTGTCCTCCAAACCCAAAAATAGAACAAACATAGCTATGACTCAAAATTTACAAACGCCAGAGTAAATGTCTCTTACAAATATTAACTGAATTTAAAGGGAAATAATTTAACATAAACAGTACACTTCAGACGATTTACAGTTACATCCTTTTGAAATATAATTATAGACTGTTCGTATATTGATTAAAGACAAGACACAAAATAGCGAGATGCAACAGGTAAGGTCTCGGAGGTTTAAAATAGAAAAAAGTCCAGCGCGTGATGGTTCTGTATTGTTTACCCAAGGAAAGTGTTGAACCCGTGATATATTAATTAAACAATTAATTAAAACCACAGGGAAAACATCGCGGATGAGGGACAAAGCGATGTCAACCTTGTAAGTAATGATGTAATGCATTTGGTGAACATGTTTTTCTCCTTTCTCAGCATGACGGAACAGTTTTAAACTGTAAAAATGTCAACGACTTCACCGCCACTTATAGCTGATCAGTTTCAGAGAAAATACCGGTTAATGATTGCACCAGTTTGAGATACTTTAATCTAAAGATGTTGGCAGACAATCATTTTAAAATCGTACTAATATTTTGTTTTCTTTTTTAAGATCGTATATTAAACGGATTAATAAACAAAAGGATTACTGAGCAGTTTCAGACAAGCAACTCAAGGTGTTCTCCTACCGTTAGTTTAGCGAGTCACATGTATGTCCACTTAAGAGAAACCATTTGAAAAAAATATTGTGTAGATTGTTACTCAAATATATAACCGTTAATCCTAAGAGGTTTCGAAATGTATACCATTTATAGTTTTTTGCTTTCTAAGATTGCATGACCCGGCCACATTTGAAACTAGACTATGTATATGTAAGTCTGGAAATTTCCCTTTTGCTGGGATCTTAAAAACTGGTATCTGCTGTCTAAAACTAGTACATCGGATGCTGTAACTTGCAAGACGAATCAATAGTAGACACACAAAGAATTAATGATAGAAACTTAAGACTGGAGGCATGTTTAAGAGGGGTCTATAATAAGAAAACAGGGAAATATTATCAAGGGGGTCGGACGCAGATGGTTGATCACACGTTTTCAAATGCAAATTCAATGTATTTTGGTACGAATATGGCTTTATATGACTGAGGAGCTATTTCAAGTAAGTACACCCTTGTCTATCATATGACTAGACAGACACATGCTTATTAGTTTGGTGCATTGGAAAATCTTAGTAACATAAATAATAAAAATGTAATTTATTTATTATTGTAATCGAAGGGTTAAATTAATGGATAATGGTTATGCTTAGATTTTGGTCTTGCTTTTCCAATATTTGAAAAGCAAGGAAGTCACTCTGCTATTTTTATAAGGTATCACGTAAAACTTATTTTATTTATGTAATTATCGCATTTTTTGTAGGTTAAACATGTTAGTGCGGTCTTCCAACATGTGCAGTTTTCCCCTTTGTAACTGACTTTATGGCTTTGGATTATCTAAGCTCCTCTAAGTACCCTATAAATTTTCCAGCAAACCACCGAGCTGTCAGACAGCAATACTCGATCAGCAGTGATAACAGAGCAGGTCCAAAACAATAAGGTTGCAATATCTCTTAGCGACGTCTTGTCTGTAATAACAAAACTAATGTTAGATTCCTTCTTCTTCATTTAGATTGTTTATAGTCCTGGTTTCCTGTAAACGTAAAGATTCTTAATACTTAACTCACGAGGGACACTCATCAAATACAAAGCCAATAAGAAAATGTTGCCATTAAAAAGATACGAGTATTGGGAAAATCTCTTAAAATCAGTTCAACTTAAGGTAGACACTGTCCTATATATTTATTTGTTAACCAAACTTTTGCTGTACGTGTAAAGCCACTAGTATTGTACAGAACTTAATACACGGAAACTTTTACAAAACCTATCAAATTAAAGAGCTTGTTATATAAGAAGTGAACTTCCACTAACACTTGTGATTAATTAACAGCGATTGTTCTAAATTTGAAAGTCGCCCAAGACAGCAAATTATGATGACCAAAATTGTCATACTTAATCGTTAGTCATGTTTAATCGACTTGACGTAGAAATCAAGATTGATATGTAAAGGGTGAATATTACTTAACTTCTTACCTTAAACAGATATGAAGATTTCAGTGTCTGCATGTGGCTAACGAACGTCTATATTTAAAAGTCGATTAATTGATAAGTAAGCAGTTAAGTTAGCAATCGAGAGTAAGTAAATTAGTATGAATAAAGTTAAGTTAGCACTTTACAATACGCAAGACATTTTACACGACCGAATGGACGTATTATGGGAACACCTACGGCTGGCGGGAGGCCGGGCGGCGTCCACACATTGCCCTCTCTACGTCGAACAGTTTTCATCTGATCTTCACAAAACTTGCTGAAAAAATTTATGGACTTAGTGTCTAGGCCAAGTTCATTAACCAACCTAATCACCGGAGGTACTTTAGAATATGGCCCTTAAAATATCCAAAATTGGCCAAATTAGCCTTGTCCGCTCTCTACGTCAAACAGTTTTCATCTGACCTTCACACAACTTGCTGAGAATATTTGTCATAATAATGTCTATGCTAAGTTTGATAACCAGCCTTATCACCCGAGGCGCTTTTGGTTTATGTCCCTTAAATTATCCGAAATTGGCCAAATTAGCCTCGTCCGCTCTCTACGTCGAACAATTTTCATGCGATTTTTACCAAACTTGTTCAAAATATTTGTGGGCATAATGTCTGGGCCAACTTAAATAACCAGCAAAATCGCCCAAGGCACTTTTTGATTATCTTCCTTGAATTATGAAATTTGCCTTGTCATCTCTGTAGTTCAAACATATTTAAAACAGCCTATGAACTGCCAGTTACTGAGTTATGCCTCTCTGACGGTTGTATTTTTGACAGTCACCACTCTTGTTACACCAAAAATCAGACAATTTTCATCATTTGCAGCAGAGCAACGGCTCCATTAAAAAATTTAAAATGTATATCATTTACGTCCTTATGCTTGATAATCGTGGAAAGGGAATGTACGCGCATAAAAAGCATCATTTTCGGTGCATCTAACTGATAGGTAAATGTGTAATATTTAAGTGTATTCGTTGTACTGAGGGCGAAATCACGAATTTCAAACTAAACAGGGAGATAAAATATATTATTGTCCAATATTCATGTATTAAATTTAATTAAATGGTTGCATACCAAAGGGTTAAATTCATTCAGAGATTTATTACATTCATAAATGCTTTTCAAAGGAACTTTATGAGATAGGAATGACCTTACCGTCAAATCTTCGCGTCAACTATCCTATTCAAGCTTATTTTGTGAATTATGGGATTGACCGTGTTCAAGCACAACTAAATTATATCACAATAACTTCTTTCAAATATTCCTCAGGGAATAATTGTTTTTCTGTTTACAACAAAGATGGTCAACATGTAAATTGTAAAAGTGCGGACAAATTTCTTGAAAAAGGCAGTATTGCCGAAAATTTGAATTAAAGAGTTGTTGTAAATAGAAAAATAAATTATATCAGTTATAAGAATAAAAGATTTTAGGTACTATTATTCAGTCAATAAGTCTCGCTCGCCTTAATTTACTACAATATCAGTAGTCTGATATTCTTTGTCCTGACTTTGTAATAAAGACAAATTAATTTGAATTAAGAATTCTTTACACTAAATCCAACGGTTTTGTTATGGGTGGTATCAAAAGTAAGAAAATGTAGTTCCTTTAATCAAATGTTGGACTAAATAAACAAGCTTAACTGCCGAACAATCCTATTGTTTCTGTAGCCCTTTGATTACACAATAAAATACAAGATATAATTTATTTTTAATATAGTGTTAATAATCTTAAATAGAATAACGAATTTAATACAAGAATGTATGTGACAGATATACTGCATTGAAATACATGTGAATATGTCCAATGGGGAAGTTGTGGTGAAAGTATAAATATAATTGATGTTTAAAGTTTACAGGATAGCGGAACAGATGTACTGTGGAATGCTGTTTGATGGTGTAAATCGCTTGTGAAACATTGTTTCAATATGACAAATCATCAGTTTGATACAAAGCGGATTAGATGTAAGATATTAATAAACTTTCCATTTGTGAAATGTGGTTAAATGGTAATAAATTTCAATTTAAGTACAATTTTATAAGAATGACTTGCAAACCTTTCATTTATACACTGTGAGAATGTTTGTTGAAACGAAATATAATATATAAGATAACGTAACTTTAATTCGAAAAAGATACACTAAACTCATTATAGATTGGTACATTTGAATGCTATGTATGGCTTTTATGTTAATATATCATCAGCTGCCTGTCTAGCTAAGGCCTGTATGTGTTTGCATAAAGATAACATATGTTTTGTTTTCAAAATATATGTTGAATTCACATAGTTATTTGTTAAAACTTAATCTGTATGTACATTTCGTTGTGGTGAATGGCTTTTGTTAATATAATTTGTTATAACGTTGTAAGAATGCTAAAAAAAGTATGTACTTCCTCGATATTATATGGTCTTTTGACAAAGGCTCAGCAAGAGATATCGCTGAAGATGCATAATATACCTTATGCTATCCGATCAAGTTAAATGGTAATATGGAAGCACATGAAGTAGTAACATGGTTTTTTGCTTGTAATAACTTATTTTATGTGATGTACATTACGCACCTTTGCACACAGGGGTTCGACACATATTCATGTTCTGTGATCTGACTTTGTATACTATAACAAGGGATCTAACTTACAACAAAACTAAATTATATATCTCACCAATAAATGCCCTGCATTTAGAGCACCTTTTAATTCAAGACTTCGTACGTAACGGTAGCTATTTTCATATACACTTCGGACGTGGTGGTCCAGCAGTTGGGGAAGTATTTTATTTGCACGGGTTCCACTCTCACTGCAGTCTTAATTCAACCATTTACACTTTAGCAAAAGACAATTCATTGCATTTCATCATAAAGGTCCATTTGAAAAAAAATATTTTCTTTCACTCTTCTGTAAACACGACATCATTTTGCTTTTTTATTTACAAAAGATCAAATTTATGTCACGTGGTATGAATAAAATGTTGAGGATATTTATAAATCGCAGAATTCTATCATTGTTAAAGTTATATTACCCTTCAGAAGGTCCATCTTGAGTTTTAGCCAAGAACGATGCTTAGAAAACATGTAAACAATGAGTTTTCCCCGAGTTATTTCTCATATTGAAAGTAATGAATTGGAATATAACTTATCAGTAATGGCTGGTTTTCAGTCTTAAAGCTGCTCGCTCTCAGATTTTGCTAAAAAAATTAATTTCTTCAAACTGTATGTAAATAACGTATTTTAGAACATATGGTGATATAAAAAGGTTCCAGTATAAATTCATGTCACGTACATCTCTAAATTTCGAAAAATACGCTACCAAATTCAAAAGCGTTGCAAACGCTTTTGAAATTTCAGTATAAACATATAGTGTAGCGGTGCCGTGTAACCGACCTTTTCAATCGATTTCTGCAAATTCCTACCTAGATTTTTGCTTATTTTTTATTCTAATTCTTTTTATTCTTTAGTTTTATATTTATGAATAAGAATGTCAATTTTCTTATAAAATATTTTTTTCAACGGTAACTGAGAGCGAGCAGCTTTAAACTCCACTGGTTTTCTCTATATTCAGTTGGAATAAAATTATGATACAGAATCAATATTTTGGCTATAACTTTGGCAAGATTAATTTTCAAGCAGTATAAATCAATTATTAATGTCTGTCTCACAATTATAGCGGTCACTTTGAAGGGTGGGATCACTTTAAGGGATATAGAAATGAAAGATCGACGTCGAGTTCTCAAATTGCAGCACTTTGATGTGAGTTAGATCCCTTGTTATAGTATACATAATCTAACCAAAGAAAAGGAATATGTGCCGAAACACTGTGAATTTGCATTGTGTACAATTTGGACGATCTGGTCACATACTAGTATTAAACCTACAAATATAATGTGAAATTCACAATGCAGTACTCGATGAAATAAATAAAGTCCTGAAACACTACAGAATTTAAATGTAATTCAATCCTGCCTTATCATTAATACAGAATGCAATCAATAAAGCCCTAAAACACTACTGAATTTAAATGTATATCAATTTGCCTTATTATTAATACAGAAAGCTGTATCAGCAAACAAATAGAAAAGCCATTTGCTTAGTTAATAGTATCATGAATATTAAATTAATATGCAGATAATATACGAGAATGAGTGTCAATAACAGGTACAAAATTCGTTTTTACATGCTAATTTGAAACCACAACGCTGACTTTTTTTATTTCTTAATACATTTTTATTGATTCATTTTTCCGGTGTTCTGGCAACGTCTGTAAATTGGCAGCGAATGTATCAAAACGATGGCCTATTAGTACTTATATCTAATATTGTATATACCTTTGTTACGATCATTTGTTCAATACCTCATGAATTATTGGTCTTATTTTGTTATTTTGGGCATAGAGCAGGATTTACTTAATATCTTCATGGAGAGAGATACTGTAAAATAACTATAATATACCAAATGAACTTGAAAATGTTTATCGCAAATTATGTCTTTGTAAATTAGAATGTTTAGCGAAACGCATTTTCAAAAATCATGTCAGAAACATGTGAATTAGTATTCAAAAGAATTCATTTCTATAATTTTATTGATTACTGTTCAGCGTTTTGGTTTATCATGAGTGAAGCATCGCTTGTGCAAAAATATACGGCTATGTCCTCTTCCTGGTGACGGACAGCGTGCATGTAATGCAAGTTTTCGTTGAGAGCATCACATGTGCAATAAACCATTGCATGTAACAAAACCGTGTAGCTTCTCCTTATGCATTATGTGGTTCTCATTCATTTTCTTGATAAATGTAAGGTGTTTGCCATGCACTGAGTGCTGAGATGTAACTTGGGATATTAATCACCTTTAAAGTTAATGATTGCTCTTGTCGATTCTTTGTCGAGAAGCGCTCTATCACCGAAGAGAAAAGGTCAGATCAAAACGTTATCTTCAAAGTTTCTATAGAATGACTGTGTGTGTGTATTAAGCACATTTGTTGTTTGTAATACAAAGTGATCATATTGAAAGGAGAATATAGTTTAGCTGACAATATTGCCAAACAAATGTGCCAAGGTAATTTGTGTGTTTGACCTGTGCGGAGATATGTTTATCTTAACAGAGCCATTTTGGCAAAACAATAGAACACGTTTTCAAGTCTTGACAACACATTTGTTGTATCAAAATATATAAATATAATATATTAAAGTAAACAGTAATGTTTTGACAATGTTTAACCATATGTTACCTTATTCCGTGTTCGCCGTTTTGCATAATTCTTTTAGATACAATTAAGTTATAACATTGCCATATATATGCATTGTCAAGAAATACGCTTTAAACACAATTAATGGTTTAATGATATGAAAGAAATATGTTATACTGAATTCTAATAAGCATATTTACGGATAAAAATGGAAATACATCTGACAAAAAGGGAGAAATTTCAACTTCTGACTGTATAACTATTATAAACACTGGGAATAAAACTAATATACAGAATCATATATTTTTATTATAGCATCACTTTGGTAATGCTTATTTTTTTCTAGGAGAATAACCAATGCTAAATGCCTTTCTTTAAACTATGACAGGCACTTTGAACAGAAAACACTTTTAAAACTGTCTAAAGATTCTTTTCTTATTTGTTCGACCATAAAGGCACACCTCGGGAAGCTATGACAGGCACTTTGAACAGGAAAAAGTAAAACTTTTAAAACGGTCTAAAGATTTTTTCCTTTATTTTTTCGACCCATTAAGGCACTCCTCGAGAAGTAATTTTCATAAGTTTCTGAATAAAATGCCTGCAAGGCCTGTTTTAGCTGTAACTCAATACATTTAATGCGTCAGACTGCATGAATAATTAATAATATTTCACTGCTACTTATATCTTACCAGGCAAACTGAGAAACTTATGAAATTGTGCACCTTAGTTTTGTTTCAAACAAATATAGAATAAATATGTTACAACAAATGTGCATTAAAGTGGATTTACAGTTTCTTGTGTACTGCACCGTGCATGTTAACATACACATTTTTCAGCATCAAATATATCTCTGAAGCGGACACCAAACCTTGCAAAGGAGCAAAAATCCACAAACGTCCTTGTATTCCAATGCAATATATTTACATTTTTATCTATCATTGAATTATTCTGATCTTAAATTTGTATGATTTGTTACAATTTATTTGTTTTTGGCGTGATATATCTCTGCATATACCACACAAAATAAAAACAAAAAAAATATCCCTATCTTAAATTTTGAAGGATTCGGTTTAGTTTTAATCGATATAATGGCTGGTCGTAAGCAGAAATTTGAACGTCACAAATAAGCACGTACTAATGCACAGATGTGGGAAGGTAATACATCAGTACTTCTAGTGTTTGATGTGTAGTCAAACAAAGTATTACTGGAATACACGTTTAATTCCGATGACAATACGATCATTGTATTGGATGTAAAGGTGAATGTACATAAAATGCCAATTAACTTGAATTGCAGAGAGAATGCCCTTTCATATGAATAGTGATTTTGTATTTTCATTTTAGTGTCGTTTAATCAGAGATTAGACAATTGATCAGAGGGATATACATAATGCCTAATACTTTAAAATCTAATTCGGTATAATAAGAGTGTACACACGATAACAACAAATTCATAAAGGGAGAGTTAAGTACAGAAAGAACAACAAGATTGCAGACTTGACTTTTTATTTCAGCCTTGTGTAACAAAATTAGCTTAAAATATTCTTAAGCATGTGAAGACTAGAGTAACATTGCCAAACATAGTTTTGTGCAATCAACTAATAATACTATGAAACACACATACAATTCTAAAACCATTAACGAGGCGTTCAATATACTATAAACGTTTTACGTTTAAATTAATACATTCAGCTAGACGAATCAATCAGTCAAATACAGATCAACAACAGAGAAGGCTGTGTGAAAAACACATTTTTCTCGGTTTTTATAAGCCGAAGGGGCACACACGATCACTGAACATTGTTGATCTAGACACATTTTCATAAGCGTATGTACAAACACATATATTCACCCACATATGAACAGAACACGCAAAAATACCATTTGTAATTTACAGGGAAACATAAAAAAGCATTGCAGCCGGACCACAGTTGATTCAACAACTTATGTATTATTATCAAGTTAGCAAAAGAGCTATTAGAAAAGTAAAATAACTAATGATTGATAATATGTGTCGTGTTGGCGTTCTATTATCAAATAGGAAGTACAAGCAAACGTTTACTGAACCCGGCGCTCGTATCATAAGGAAACATTCTTTTCAACATTTCGTCTGAAGTAGCGTTTGGTGCATAAAAAGATTGTCAGCAATGGACTGAAGACGGTAAAAATTTACGCTTTCAGATTGGTGAAAATGAAATAAATACAGAATTAACTTAATGAATTTTCAAACAATAAGATGAAAACCTTTTCCGCGAAACAACTGCCTAATATATGCTCTGTTACAAAAATAAAACTCATAAAACACAAAGTTTAACTTGAATTTGAACGATGCTGTGCAAACACAAGACTTTGTTTTGCTTTCCAGAACTGCCTAAGCATCAATGCAGTCTTATCTGGAATCAAGCCGGTAACTTTAAAGCGGTCATACATCTAAGAGATATTATGGAATAGATCAGTGATACAAAGATTTTTGTCATCACATTTACTAGTAGCAAAGGGTACAAACGCATTCATTCAATCATGTTACGTGTTGTCTTTTAGACAAGACATTTATTATGTCGCGTTCATAATACTACGACGACACCTGAACAAAGGTAGTTAAATTACTTCTGTTGCCAGGGTTACCCTCTTTGTTATTTATCGCCTTTCAAAAATTCTCAGCTGTCATAGAATTATATAAACAAAATAAATAAGTCTCTTCTAACTATACACTTGTCAAAATAATTTTAAAGTCCCATTATCATTGTATGTATGTATTTTTTATTCTCTTATTTCCATTGTGGTCCTTTATTTTAGAGACAGAAGCAGATACAAGGGAATCCGGGTACCAGACTCTTTTACGAGTAGACCCCTTGGTTCTTTTACATGCCCGGTGTATAGCACCGATACACGCGAGACTACCTCTGGGTTTCTAACCAGTTCATCTCAGATAGGTGGGAAACACTGAAAAGCGTTTCTGGAATGTCCAGTGCCCCGGCCGAGAATCGAACCGGGGACCTCCGGATTGGTAGTCCAGAGCGTTAACCACTCGGCCACCACACCACCTAAATTGTGAATAATCAATTACGCAATCAATTACGTGTATAGAATAACGCATTTACTGATTTAAGAATTCGATGTGGCTGTAAGCCTTCCATTCATATTTTTTATCTCCCCTTCACGAAAAGACATGTCTGGAAGCTGTAACTCATGTTTCACGATAAAATTACATAAAATAGTGTAACTTAATATATGACGTGTACTTTCTATTCTAAAATGCAATGTTAGGAATGTTTTCGTCTAGATAACACGACAATTTTCCTGGTAAGACATATCTCATTGTAATGTATAGGCTACACGTAATTTTACATTACATTGCTCATGGGACTTTAATCTAAATAAAAATCTATGAAAATATTAAACAACTTTAGTTAAGACTCGAAACACCAAAATAACCAAATGCTATACGTTTACATGTAATCGTTAAAACAAAATTACTTTGGCTTGGATTTGTTTGTCCATTTTGTGTAAAACTTTCCTTGATGGAAAGTTACACAAGAAAATGTTGTCAAGAACTGGTAACAGAATATTTACACAGGAAATGCTCTATATAGGATTTCAGGCGTGAGATCAGCTTTTGGACATGCTCTACTTTTTTTCCATATATAATAAAGGGTATCTGCACTTACTTCATGCGCCGTTAAAAGTGTATTTCTGTAAAGACACGGTTCAAATTCAACTAAAGTGTTTTTGAAGCCGTCCAACAAGACAGGATTAAGTCCTAGTCTTTTTATACATATCGCAACATACACGTCCTCTAAATGGAAAAATGGCACATTTGGTGATTGTCGTAAAACTCCCGCCACAGTATCTCGTGACATTACATATCCGGTTCCGCTACACATTGACGGAAATAAAGAATGTCGATACTGTACAAAAGAAACATACCACTTTGAGTTCAAATCTCGGTGTGGAGAGCTCGGACCCCAACACATTCCTCCCATAAACTTTTTGTCAGGAGCCGCTTTGAGCATTAAGGGAAGTAACTCTGTATTTATATACATATCATCATCAGTTTTCATCACATATTTTGCTTTTTGACAATAATCTTTACTCCACTTAAGGGACGATATAGTTTTGTATGTCAAATTTGCATAGGTATCATGAAAATCCATTTGAATTATGTCGTGGTACTGCTGACTTTCCTTCAACAATTCTGCGTTTTCAACGGAATCATTTCTGTTTCCAAATACAAACACATACTTAATACTTGAACTCACTTTATTGCAGTTTTCGCACCAAGTTTTACGAATGGCATTTCTAGAGTCCTTCCTGGCGATGGTA
>JAFMSR010000008.1:4663830-4680556 GCA_022818135.1 Saxidomus purpurata | reverse complement strand
AAGAGTTACCACTGTATTACATGTATTTAACAGGGCTAAAGGTAAACTAAAATTTTAAACAGTAACACTGACTTAGTTGATAGTTTAAAATAGAGACAAAAAATACTGCACTGCAGTACTCGCATAATGTAACTGGAATTAAAATCTACTAACTTCTCCCTGTGTCACACTGACTTACCCGTCTGGGAACAATGTATGGCAGAGGCACTATAGTATTATGAAGTAGTAGTAAGAGTCTATCAACTTCTCCCTCCATCACATTGACACCCAGTTTTGGAATGAGACAGGCTCCCTTTATTTGTTCATTCTTCTCTGTTCTCTCTATAGCATCTGCATTTGAAAAACCAGGTGTAATTGCTTACTGTACATACTTGCGGCCATATCAGAACGGACCACTGCTGGGATTCGAACCTTCGACCTCCCACTCCCAAGGCAGATGCCTAGACCACTAGACCAAGGGATATGATATGAGCATTTGAACTGCTAATGGCTCCGCCCAAATTGAAAGATGGGCAAGTCCAGTTCAGAAGAGTAAAGGGTAACAGAACTGCCTATGGGTGCCTGACGCTCGTCTGATTTTATCCTTTTACGGTTTATTAATTACCATTTTTTCAAGTAACAGTGTCCTTGACCTTGACCCCGAAACACAATCTCACAAAAGGTTTTCATAATAATTACTAGACATAAGTTTGGTCACAATTATTCAACTGCAACTAAAGATATTGTGTTTTTCCCATTTTTCTATTTTTAGAAAAAAGTCCTGAGCTTTGACTCCATGAGCCCCAAACACAATCCCAATAAAAGTCTTCATTTATATATATTACACACTTAATAATTTAGTTACATTATGCCAATTGTAACTAAAGAAATTGAACATATTATTGTTTTTCTATTTTTAGTTACAGTGACCTTGACAATGACCCCAGGAGCCCCAAAACACAACCCCATTAAAGATCTTCTTAAATACTTACTACAAACAAAAGTTGGTTACATTATGTCAACTGTAACTAAAGATATTGAATATATTACGGTTTTCCTATTTTTAGTAACAGTAACCTTGACCCCAGCAGCCCCAAAACACAATCCAATATAAACAAGAGCTGTCCCTCACAAGTGACGAATGCCCCCGAAAGAGGTGCCTCACAGTCTGTGTCCTCTCCATGTGCTCAATAAATGTGCTATGTAATTTTAAAATCCTTCCATGCATGACAGAGTAATCATGCATACAGTATTCCATTACTTTAAACACTAAGTGTGACCTTGACCTTTGAGGTAGGGACTTGGGTCTTGCCTGGACACATCCGCTTGATGTGCTAGACATTTTTGCCAAGTTATTTTAAAATCCTTCAAAGCATAATAAAGTTATAGTCCGGACACAAATGTATGCATATATACAGGATTCCATTACCTATAAATTCTAAGTGTGACCTTGACCTTTGAGGTAGGGATGTGGGCCTTGCACGCGACACGTCGTCTTGATGTGGTAGACATTTGTGCCAAATTATTTTAAAATCCTTCAAAGCATGACAAAATTACAGTCCGGACACGAATGCGTGCATATATGCATATATAGAGGAATCCATTACCTTCAAACTCTAAGTGTGACCTTGACCTTTGAGGTAGGGACGTGGGTCTTGCACGCAACACGTCGTCTGGATGTGCTAGACATTTGTGCCAAGTTATTTTAAAATCCTTCAATGCATGACAAAGTTACAGTCCGGACACGAATGTGTGCATATATGCATATATAGAGGAATCCATTACTTTAAACACTAAGTGTGACCTTGACCTTTGAGGTAGGGACTTGGGTCTTGCCTGGACACATCCGCTTGATGTGCTAGACATTTTTGCCAAGTTATTTTAAAATCCTTCAAAGCATAATAAAGTTATAGTCCAGACACAAATGTATGCATATATACAGGATTCCATTACCTATAAATTATAAGTGTGACCTTGACCTTTGAGCTAGGGACGTGGGTCTTGCACGCGACACATCGTCTTGATGTGCTAGACATGTGTGCCTAGTTATTTTAAAATCCTTCAATGCATGACAAAGTTACAGTCCGGACACGAATGTGTGCATATATAGAGGATTCCATAACCTTCATACTCCAAGTGTGACCTTGACCTTTGAGGTAGGGATGTGGGTCTTGCACGCGACACGTCGTCTTGATGTGCTAGACATGTGTGCCAAGTTATTTTAAAATCCTTCAATGCATGACAGAGTTACAGTCCGGACACGAATTTGTAAGTGGGGACGCACGGACGGACGGACGGACAGACAGACGGACGGACGGACGGACAGACGGTGCGATTTTAATATGCCTCCGTTCGGGGGCATAAAAATATTCATAAATACTTCCTACACACTAAGTTTGGTTGCATTATGTTCACTATTACAAAAATATTGTGTGTGTGAAACTTTCTAAGTTAAGAAGGGGCAATAACCCAGTCAAAATACATGACAGGGTTATGTAACTTGTAAAACTCTTCCTTCATTCTATTGAACATTTGATAGTGAACAGGTATTCCAACTTTCAAAGTGATAGCTTTGATAGTTTGCATGTAACTGACCTAAACGCAAAACTTAAAAAATCAGACTAGCTAAAAACTACAAAGTCCAAAAATATTAAAATATCCCCCCCCAAATGTATAACTCAAAACCCCGTTTGATATGTTGAAGTACATTATCCATTTATTGTTTGTGAAAAATTTGAAATCAATCTAACAAAAAATGAAGAAGCTATGTCCAATTCTCAAAATCAACCAAAATCAATCAAAATTCATGTTTTTTACCCAAAAATACAGGTCAGACTCAGCATCTTGAGCATACAATTTGAAGAAGGGTATTAGATGAACAAGCTTTCCAAGTTTCAAAGTGATAGCTTTGATAGTTTCCATGTAAGTGACCTAAACGCAAAACTTAACCAACGCCGACGACAATGACGAAGACGACGACGACAATCAAGTGACGACAATAGCTCGTAATTTTTTTCAAAAATCAGACGAGCTAATAAAAAAATGTCAAATCATTTACCAAATAAAGTTCAACAGGTGTTTAGCAGCATGTAAGGAATAACGCTTAAACTGGCCACTGAAAGCAGGTTGTTGCTTAATATACCATAAACAACTTGGTAGAGGTCCATTAGGCAATGTTACATACCAAACACTCTAGATCTTGTGTTTTTAGAGAAGTTTTTCCAAAGTAAAACAATAGAGCTTAGTGCCAGGCTGCTCCACCTGAGTGACCTCAGGCCTGCAAAATTTCACAACATTCTGACCTGGAATAATTTCTGATTTTACAGGAAATGTTTTACTTACGTTGTGTGAAATATGGTTCTGATGTTGACACCTCAATGAAGGACCAGGATGTATCTCCCTGGAACAGATCAATGTTGTTTTATATATGTGACTGGCGACAATTTTCCTGCTTTTTTTCTTTAGGTGAAACCCCCTGTTTTAACAGTACATTTTATTTCCATTGTGTATAGGCAGACTAATTACTAAATCATCCTGGGTAGACCAGTATTAGAGTACCATCCTCCATAAGAAACACTCCAGTAAATTGTCCGGTCATTAATGGGTTTGAACCAATGACCCTGTATCAGTGTGGCATTTAATGACTACATAGACACCAGTAACTTAACAAATAGTAAAATTTATGCATGCCAATGACTATGTGGATAAGTAACAAAATCAAATCTGTGAATACAGTCATAAAAACAGTGTGTATGTTTAAAATAGCCGAGTCAAGTTTTCAAGGAACTGTCCATCTCTACAATTAGTAGATTGATTGGAATGATTTTGAATTTGCAGAGAAGCAAAACTCCTTATATTATGTATATAAAGATATGAACAGAAGAAATCACTACAAATATAATTTCAAGGACAGAAATGAGAGAAGCATTATTACCTTTCCTACCAACAGCAGCATGTTGGTGTCTTCATCTAGCAGCGGCATCAGTACTCTACAAAAAACGTAACATATCGATGAAACGTGAATCTTCTCATACTTATAACTACAGTCAAACCTGTATTAACCAGCCAGCCAAAGGATGCATCAAAATGGTCAAAAGAGCAGATGGTAGCATAAACACAGGTTTATTCATACTAATTCATAGATTCTCGTTTACAAAACAAGTTCTTACAACTTAGATTAATCACTCTCGAGACTCATTCCAGATGGAAATCAACCTTGAAGAGAGAGAGGCAATGTGGAATTATTTGTGTCTTGCTTAAGGGCACTACCAACATGACAATGGTAGGGATCGAACCCGGGGCCCTTCGATCCTGAGGCGAACGTGCTAACACTGCACCTCCACATAAACACAGGTGTAGTTAATATCAACTTCGATACATCAATACAAGCACCTTAAGACAGACTGCTGTTTAATTAAGGTTATCATTAACACAGGCTCAACTGTATTTGAAGCATTTATACTCATTTACAATAATTTCTGGACAATGAATCACAGCACTTTATAATAGCACTTTCTACAACTTCATCTCTAATGTTTAACATTATAGGGTACAGCAGAATATAAGCTGTTGCTAGTGACTGATGTCAACTAATATTGACAAAGGAATCTTACATGGAGCTTTGTTGCAACCAGTGTTTGCACTACACAAATATTCCATCAAAGTTTCGAAATTTCAGGGAAACCACTATCTTACAAGTAGGCTACATAAGCAAGTGTTCCTGAGGCATTCTAACAACAAGTTTTAACCCTTAACCAAACTAAATATCTATAATGTTGACATGTACGTGTTTCAATTTCAACATTTCCATTTTAATATTCAAAGTAATACTGACTGCAAATTTACTGACTGAAAAGCAAACAGTGAAGATCAAATTCAGAGTGCACAGTTGTACATGCTGATCATGATCTGCACTAGTATTGAACCCAGAATCACTGCAAGGTAAAACTTAAATATTTACGCTGAAGTATTTGTCAAATCAAAACGTTCTGTTGTATTAAATTTTATTCCAACATGTCTAACATGTCTAAATTCAAAGCAAATATATCCTTATATAAATGTCTGACGTTTCTTTCTTACAAATCTATTTTTACAATACTTACCCATTACTGACATCCCTGTCATTTGTTATCAAAGGACCTCCTAGCTTCCTACTGTCAAACAATTTCACTTCCCGAGACCTTCCCTGTACAACACAAGTATACAATGTTATACCAGACAAGAAACAATACTAACAATATCTTGCAACAACTACTATAGAGACTGTATTTGAGGGTTGACCGCAAAACTGCAGTAACTTATATGAAATAAAGAAGGACTTACAACAGTTTTGTGGTCAACCCTCGAATTTTGTAATGGTATGGCTATGTCTACTCTTAAAATTAATGAAATCTGCAGACATACTTAAAACAAATGATACATTCCTCAAAACTTGTGTTCGAGAGAAAAAATAATGATTACTCTACAAGAAGAACTGAGACACAATTAGTATAATCATCCAGTTGTCATCCAAATAAAAGTGTTAAATAAAACCAACAGAAACCTTTGTTATGATATACATTTCAGTACAATGGCTTAAATATTGAAAAGACGGTTATAATGTTTAATGTTGTAATGTACAACATCAGGTAAGTAATGTACAACATAACGTAAGTAATGTACTAAATAAGGTAAGTAATGTACAACATTAGGCAAGTAAAGTTCAACATAACACAATGTACAACATAACGCAAGTAATGTACTGAATAAGGCAAGTAATGTACAACATAACGCACGTAATGTACTAAATAAGGCAAGTAATGTACAACATAACGCACGTAATGTACTGAATAAGGCAAGTAATGTACAACATAACGCACGTAATGTACTGAATAAGGCAAGTAATGTACAACATAACGCACGTAATGTACTGAATAAGGCAAGTAATGTACAACATAACGCCCCGTAATGTACTGAATAAGGCAAGTAATGTACAACATAACGCACGTAATGTACTGAATAAGGCAAGTAATGTACAACATAACGCACGTAATGTACTGAATAAGGCAAGTAATGTACAACATAACGCACGTAATGTACTGAATAAGGCAAGTAATGTACAACATAACGCACATAATGTACTGAATAAGGTAAGTAATGTACAACATAAGGCAAGTACTGTACAACATAAGGCAGGTAAATCAGCAAAAACCTACGGTATTGAATCCTGTAGAGACAATATAATCTTGGTCGCCGAGGAAAAGTGCACGGGAATCTCTGTTGCTGCTGTGCCCTGTACATTCCTAGGGAGAAAAATAAGAAATAATGTCTGGTAAATATGTTAGCGCATCAAATAAACAGAAGTTTCAGACCTCCAACCATCTCCAGTTTGTAACTAGTAACTTTTATACATATCAGAAATTCAACATGGTGTCCAACATGGCTGCCGAATGGTTACCAATGGTTACCAATTTCCAATCTGAATAATGTCTGCCATAATAGAATAGCCTATTGCATGGTAACAGTATTCAAGATGGCAACTCGTAAGAAAGATTAATCTAGCCCTTTAAAGGCAAGTGAAAGCACAATAAAAGAAAAAACTTTGGATTTTACCTTTTATAAATATTTTTTTAAGCTATAATGCTTATAATGAACTTCTCGGGACCTATCAAATTTGTTCCTTATATCCGGAGTTCCTTATATCCGTATATCAAACAAGTTCCTTACCGGTATATATCCAACTAAAATATATATCGAACAAATATTTTTATAGTCAAATGTAATAAAATCCGAACCATCAACTTTTGATTTTCCTACCTCCTTTTGAGGAGTTATAAAGATCTATTACTGTTACATGTACATGTATCCTTTTCTATACCTGTAAATCTATGTAAAATAATTGCAAGGATTAATAAAACATAAAAAAGACAGTTCACATTTTCATTGGCAATACTTAAACAAATACAATTGAAGAAAACTCATTTTCGCTCATTTGCCAGAACTTGAACTTTTGTACAAGGTATTTTTCCCAAAATGGGATTTCATCCGGTCTGCATGCTAGAAATGCTCAAAATTATTTACGTAAAATATTATCACTTGGATATCGTACTTAGCAATTATGTTTGTACTCTCACTTAACTAGTTTTCCAAAACGTTAGACATTTGTAATTATATACTTTTACGAATAATAGCTACAAGTGCGCTATAAAAATACAATGCAGACGGCAAAAGAAAAATGCAAAATAAACAGATTTTAAAACTTTTCGGAACATATTTGCAGTTCGATATATACGATTACTTTACTATACATTTTGCATTGTTGGGCCGGAAAATAGTGTTCCTTATATCCGAAGTTTCCTTATAACCGGAGTACGATATAACCGTATATTTTTACATTAAACAAAGAAGGGAAAATATCGGGCCCAAAAAAACTGTTCATTATATATCCGAAGTAACATTATATCCGGAGTCGATATATACAGAGTTTACTGTATATAAAACAGTTTAGCCCTTAACCTGCCGACAGCTTGTGATTGTAACTTTGCAAATAGTGTAGATCATGATCAGTCAGGAATCTGTGCAGTTTGATCATGATCTGCACTGTTTGCTATTCAGCCAGTAAACTTTCAGTATGCAGTTCTTTAAACTATGACTGATATTGTCCAAACTGAAAGATGGACAAATCAGTTAAGAAATTTCAGAGAATATTTGTTAATTAGAAATAATTTGGGCCAAGCATAGAATTACAAGTTAGAAAATTTTCAAATATTTTCACCATACAGACTTTATCATCACTTAAGAATTCCTGAACAGAAGATGACAGAATGGAATGGTCTGTACACAATTACACATATTCATTTTCTCTCAACCGTGAAAGCTTTCTTGCGTACGACACCAGTTTCCAGAACATTTATGGGATGATGATAAGGATGTAAAATGTCCATGAGCATGCATCTCATTGCAAGACAATGACAACCAAAGGCTGATTTACCTGTGCTACTGACTTTGCTCTTATATCAAGCACTCGGATCTTCTTGTCCTTACAGGCAGTGACCATGAGCGAGCCATTACCATGCCAACATAAACTTTGAACCTGATCCTCGTGGTTGCTTATATCTGAAACAAGAATTACCTCCCTTGCATTATGAACACAAAAATTTTAACTCCAACCTCCCCAAACAACACCTCCCTAGAGCCACAACCTCCCTAAAAAGACACACATTTTCTTTTCCGTTGCAGCAATTATATACGGAATCAACATCTCCAGAACAACACCTCTCCACACCTCTGTCTCCACAGAGGGTAAATTTTTTATAAATGCAAATTCAGCAGATCTGTGTGTATTGCCAACACTTCACATGATTTCTGAAAGGGGACATAACTCAGCCAATCAGCAACAGAATGGGAATTTTTAAAAATCAAAAATAAAAGGACTGATTTACGAACATTATGTTGTGACATATAGTAATATACCAAACTGGCTGAAGCTTTTTATGCATTATATTAACTTTCTTACATGTTTTGAGAGTATAATGTTCTGTTCTGTTTTGAAAGACAAACTTTGTATAATTTTGCCTGATATACATACATGTGTACACTGAAACTTAGGTCCCAAACAGTGTTTTATGTCTTAATAATTGCAAAAGCTGATTTATTCACCGACAGATGCACGGCTTCACAGAGGTAACACTTTCTTCCACAAAGTGGAAAAAATATGCACTCACCATATATCTCCTCAGCAGTAGACACATCAAACACTTTGGCAGACCTATTAACACCAGCTGCAAGGATGTCATCAGCCACTGGGTTCCAGGCTAGAATCTCTACACGCCGTTCCTGCTCTGGTAAGTTAGCAGTGTGTGTTACAAGAGCAATCTCTTCTGCCAGTCTCTCCGTTTCAGGCAAGTTCCAAACTTTAATCTGAAGAAAAGGTGTTAAAGATGACCCTCGTTGCTTACCCGAGTCTCTGCTGTCAGCTAATTAGATTTTTTGCTAAAGCTGCTCACCTGAGCAGTCTGCAGGAATCCCTCTGTCACTGGCTAATGTCGCTGATTGTGATAAAATCATTTGGCTATAATCTTTCTGCTTTGGTTACAAAAATATGTAAAATAACACTTGATTTTAAGTGTTGAGGTGACTTTCATAACTCTGCACAAAATCTGTGCAAATTAAGGATAGCCAAAGGGGAACCCTGAGTGACACATAGTGGCAATGACACATATAAACGTCCGTGAAAATCCATCAAGTAATTAATAAGACATAATAATGCAACTGGTCTAAGGAATTTGCCATATTGTCAATTGGGTAACCTTAGTGTTACTACAATTTCGTGTATCTGTCACTATAGGAATAAAAATCATGTGAATTAAGTTCAATTTAAAGAACAAACTAAACTTTAAACTATAGTACATACAGTACTTTTTTTTACATGTATATCAATACAAACATAAAATATGACATGTTTTGCCATGTTAACAATGGATGCAGATCTGTGAGAAGAAATGTGAAGTACGTACAATATTATCAGCAGAGCATGTGGCCAGTATCTCATCATGGAATGGGCTAAACTTCATGTCTGTGACAAAATCTGCAAAACAGAAAATTGAGTTACCGCTAAAGTAGCTATTGATGTGCTTTCAACGCAAAAACAGAGTAAAGTATTGCAACTGTGGTCAATGTGAATGCATAAAAAACTTCCATAAAAAGAAGCAATAAAGGTGAATGCCTTAGCTACTGAACCAAAAATGAAAATGTTAACATGTGTATGGTTGGTTGCTAAATGCTAAAAAGTGCCCATATGCTCTTGAATGTGTCTCTACAACATTACAGGCTAAAACTGTCCGCCTACATGAAAAGTTGTAAGAGTCAGTTACATGAAATCATTGTCACCTCTCATAGACTGAGGGTCATGGGTTCGAACACTGCTACCAACCATGTCTCTTTATGTGAGAAAGTTATCAGTTTCTTACGGAGGACAGGGATCTAGTACTGGTCTTTCCCAATGGTTAAGAAAACTGCTCATCTGTAAACAAGACTCAAACACAGTTTAAACAGGTGTTAAACTTCTTCCACAATAACATAGCCTAAAACTCTTGTGGAGCTGCCGTGGCGCAGTGGTAGCCCCACCGCCTCAGGATACAAGGGCCTTGGGTTCGATCCCTACCATAGCCATGTCGGTAGTGTCCTTAGACAAGACACAAATAATTCCACATTGCCTCTCTTCAACGTTGATTCGATCTGGAATGAGTCTCGAGAGTGATTAACCTAAGTTGTAATAACTTGTTTCACAATCAAGAATAAAAAGGAGTGTAAAAAGGTTTATTTTGTTGAAGAAATGTGTTTTTAAAGAGGATTAGGAAAAAGAAAGGTCTTTTTATGAAGAGGGCCAATTCAGAAAGACAAAAGGGTAAGTCGTGTGAGTTGGTTAATTGGTGAGGGGAGGGGAGGACGTTTTTTTAAAAGAAAGAAGGGCAAAAAAAAAGTTGTGTGGGGTTGGCTGGTCCAGTTGTCTATGAAGAAGAGTGGTTAGGGAGTTTAGTTTTAAATTGTAATGGACGGCAAAGGGGTATTTGTGTGGAAGTGTTTAGGGAGAGTTTTGGAAAAAAGGAAGAATAGAGGGGAAAAGGGTAGAAAAAAGGGAGGTTGAAACCCCCTAATAAATTAGTATAAACTAAACTTAAACTCTAAACAACCATACCTCCATGTCCTTTGATTAGCGGCAAGGACTGTCCCACTCTACCTGTAGTTTCTAAAGGCAGAATACCAACATTACCTCCTCCTGAAGAACAAGCAAAGTCAGCTAATTTTCTCCAGCAAGAAAAATACATATTTGATATTGAATACATCATAATTGTGTGATGTCTTTGGAACAGCTGAGATGTAAAATCATGCCACACTGTGCTCCAATCTGTAGTCTTAATTTGTTACTAAGGTTTGAGCCAGAGTGAAGACCTATGCTATAGCAACAGTGCGATACTACGGTCCTTCATTTTCTCTGGCTTCCACCTTGTCTCATAACATTGCTTTTGCTAGACAAAGATGTGATTAGTTTATCACTGTGCTTTCTTGTGTTGCTCTAGTTCAATGATAATGTTGGAAGATGATCCTTATATTTACAATATCAATGACATGAGACATGAGGCTACTTTTAGCCTGAAAGAATTATCAATAGATGAATTTTAGAAACTGAAACAGTTTAATTTTATTTGTAATTTGAAAATTTAATTTCTTAAACCTTACCATTCATTTTATATTGCAACCAAGAGATATGATGAAAATCTTCATATGTTGTGTTACAATATTTATTTAACCTACCTCCTGAATCAACATTGAAAGCTATATACTGACAGCTTGCTGCTATATGGTTTCCACATGAATGCATTAACATTCCCACTGGAACCTCTTGTATCCATTCCTGCAATCATGTGATAATAAACCATTCAAATAATTTGAAACACCTTTAAATCCACCTACCCTGGCATACTTAGCATCATCTCATAGAAATGTGCATGTATATTACAATGCATGTTGAAAATTCCCGTTTAACTCAACTTGAATTTTTTTCTTGGGGTTTAACACCCATGATTAATCTAACTTCCTTACAGACAGACAGTTTCCCTAACCATTGCTCCCCAGGGAGAGACAGTTTACCTAACATTTATTTCTGGGAGAGACCAGTTTACTTTTAGAACCATAGTTCCTCAGAGAGACCATTTTACCTAACCATTGTTCTGGGGAAAGACCAGTTTACCTGACCATTGTTCCTGGGAGAGACCATTTTACCTAACCATTGTTCAGGGGAGACACCAGTTTAAGTTATCATTGTTCCTGAGAGAGACCTGTTACGTAATCATTGTGACAGGTGAGCTAAAAGTTATGATTTTTGGTCACTGCACTCCCTCTCAAATTGGTCTCACTGTGAGAGGTATCAATTATATCCCTTATAAAGTTGTTAATTTATGCTCCTTACAAGCAAATTACATAAAGGAGATAATACAAAAATGGGGTAAGCTAGATTTATGGTTCTTTTTCACTGCACTACGTCTTAATAACCATTTTCACTGTGTGAAGTATCAACTCAATGATTCCCATCAATAGTTTTAGTTATGCTCTGGACATGAAGTATCTCGGCAGACAAACAGACAGACGGATGGGAGGACAAACAAAGCAGCCACTACAAGCTACCCCTTTGGGCAGCATAAAAAAGTAATTGTTTTGATAAGTACAAACCTCACGCTTGGGGTATCTGGGTGCTGCATTTTTGTATTTGGATACTTTAAACCGCCAAGCCATTCTGAACTGATCTTATGCTGGCCTGAAGAAGAAAAACATTACAAATTTGTTCAAACAAAGGTATGCAAATAAATTCAGATCAAAACTGAACCAATTGGAAGGCTTAATTCCATAAAAAGATAGCCCAATTTATTTGTCTCATCTGTTTGAGACGTTTCTTGAATCTGATATTTTTAGGTGCAAAACCTCTGAAAGTGCCTATCCAAAAACTTAAACTTGCTAGCTCCAATGTAGAATTAAATAGACTGATTGAAAGATATAATTTAGTAGGAACCTCAGTGGTGGATACCGATAAGGCTATCCAAGCAAGAAATGTTGCCTGTTGATTAGTACTAAGAAATTAAACGAAAATAGAAAATTCATAATTTCTTTAAGAATTCAAACAAATTAAAAATATCTTTCAAATAGGGGTGCAACGAAATGGCCAAACCCGTATTGCGCTATATTGCGATACAACCCACCCATATTGCAATATGTATTGCGATATATTGATGTAACAGAAAAGCTAAACAAATAGAATTAAACCATATCACTACAGTGCCACAGGTTGCCCACAAGCGATCCCGAAACTTTCTATTTATAAAAGCTTATTCGACTTATGGGCAAGTTATATTATATTTGTAACCAAATAGTAGCAAAGACGGTCAACCATGATCTACTTCTTTTTCTGATTTATTAACATGCACATGTAAATTGAGTAATTCATTTAACTCTGAATATTGCGGTACGGGAATGCGGTGCACATCGGGCAGGCTCTGTGTTGCAATATACAGGTATATCGTTGCAGCACTACTTTTGAATATTTTTTTGTGATCTGATAATTTCCAAAATTCCTAGTTTTAGTAAATCTATATGTGGAAAAGCCTAGCAATTTTAAAAGGGCCAGGCTTTTCCATCTATAGGTTATGCTAAATCAAAAATAAATTCTGAATACATGTCAAATTAATTCAGAATAATCTCAATATACCATCCAATTAGAATTTTGGCTCTCTGTTAATTTAGATTGGGCATTTAGCGTTGCGTGCACCTGCTCAGGCATAGCAACGCTGTCCGAGGTGAAAACAACCGCCATCTTGTGGATAATGTATAGATGTATATGTGCAATTTGTCTGTGTAATGTTATAAAATTATTTGATTAAAGTATAAAACCAGCGTTATGTCGAGTTTTTTACATGCAAATAACAAAAACTTCTGTTTCTGTTTGTTTCTATCAAAAGGAAAAGATATTTTTCATTCTTAAATGTATAAGAAATGTACCATGTAAATGTATCGAAATGATCTAGATCTACGCATGCACATTCCTTACAAACTATTCAATTATGGACAATATTATTTCCATTGACAATTAAAACTTGCCTCCGAAAATGAGAACACAAATGCTCGATCTAAATACAATATCTTAAATGAGATAGAAATTCACAAGCTTGCATGCTATCCTTGATTTTTTCATGAGTGTAGTTTTAAGAATTAGATCTATAATTAATTTAAGAGCGTAAATCAAAATAGCATCTCGATTTTATTGGTTGAAAACAAAATTATGATGCAAATCTATTTAAAAACTCATTATAATTAAAATCATGATATCTACCTAAATACCTGTCCAATTTCACTCATAGAAAAACCTTTCATCAGAGTACATAAAATTTGCCATCAACAGCCAAAAAGATGTATTTTCCGAACATTTGTAGGGTTGCTGGAATCTTTCACTTGCTGAATTGCTTTTTACCAAGTTATATTATATGTAAAATGACTAAATAATATTTTATGCAGACTTGATCATACATTATAAATGTAACTCAGAGGCTAGTGACAAATAATGTATATGTATAAAAGTTATTTTAAGGCCGATCATCCATTAAATATATGGTTCCATCGTTTTTATCACAGTGATAAATAAATTCATATGTTACCTCGATCGTTCACATAAAAAAGGTTGCATAATTTAAATTAGACACTCTGCATATTGTTATGTAATTATCAAATGCAATTGACCAGTGTGCAATATACAAGAATGTGTGACCAATTAGACTGTTGGCAGGGGGTCGCCAATTAACAATAAATCATATCGCATCCTTTGTTGTGACTTATGCCCTTGGGCTAGATCCACTGAAATTCCATCAATGGTTAGATCTACGCTAATTATTTACCATGGCAACATTGTCAAAATGAGATATTGTTTGCGAATTTGATTTTATTGAAAGCGAGAATTAAAATGTTTGAAGGATTTTAAGGATGACCTCGATCAGCTTTCAGCGTTCTGCAACATGTAAGTAACTTAATTCTAGTATCTGTTTCACATACATGTATAGGGCCTATACTGTATCTACAGGATTTCTGGAAATTATTTTGAACATATCTAGAAAACAAATCTGTGTCATAAATAATATCATATGGTCCTGTAATAAAATATATTCTGTAACCTGTTTCAACCTGACATTCTCGTATATGATGTGTTTTCTGCGTGATTTTAGTTATACGAGAAAAGTTATGCGGCAACTTAGGAAAATCTAGATCTAGATAGAATAAGTTTGTAACAAATAAATTCTTAATCTTAATATTAGAAACTTAAAGAAAATAATTAAAATATAGATCTATATCATTTTACAAAGGCCAAATTTAAAATACATTTTCTGTCTTTTCTTGTTGTGCATGATATTTCACCGAACCACGGGCCTATATACACATGTGTATATAGGTTCGTGACCAGACGTCATTAAACGATCATTTTCAAGATTTTTTTTCAAGATAAGCCTGACATAAACATCGCTAAGACATTGAAATAAGTAAACATATATGTGAAATGGCTTGTTTTTACGCGTCAACTTTGTCTGGGCCGAAAAATAATACTTTCTTAAAGCTGACTCTCTCATTGAACTGTGCGGTTGCCAGGTGTTTGTTTTCACCCCACCAATATGGCGGATAATTGGTAACTACAGAAGTGACGTCATGCCGACCTGATCAATAATGGAAATCCCCCTATTATTGAAGAACTGAATCATCAGATCTGACTTCAGGAAGATTGTGCATTTTGTATTTTAGTCAGATTGCACCTATAGCTATGTTATCTGGTTTTCCAATCTCACAAGAGCTCCTAGCACAAAGCATCCGATTAAATCGAGGTGCTGAAGTGCATACAACCAGGCTAAGGAATAAGGGTTTTCTCAGCACACACACGCCCACCCCCAGATAATCAAATATTCCTAATGACTTAGGGAGTGACAACAATTATTACTGTACAAAAACAATGACATGTGTTTCCTAGAAAAAGTTACGTGCTATTAAAACATTCAATAATCATTAAATAAGCTGAAAGTTACCAAATTATGTTATTTTTGAAAACTGTCAACTGCGCACTCACTTCCGTGTCCGAGTGTTCCGCATGATATAGTATTCGAGGGGATTTAATTTTTTAAGTTCAAAGTTCGAAATAAATTTTTATCAAAATTTAATGAGTATGCTTTTCAGTTTTTATTAAGAAATTAATTAATTATCTCTTAATCTAATGAAGGGTTTAAATGCAAAAACAAGACAGTTTCATCATGAAAAAATATTTCGGAGATGACCTTGAGCCTTTCGCAATTTTATTCGGTAACAAGATGGCTGCCATCAGGAAGGCATGCAGCATTGGACGTGAAAATTCCTTCAACCGACTGCGTTTGAAATTGTCAAGATCGAAAGATATCACTTGCACTTTATGTTCTGCTCAGCTGCATTCTATAACGCAGACGAAGACTGGTCTTTCTTCAACATGTAAAGATAAATTGTCATAAACTCTGAACTGTTCCATGTTTTCGCGACCCTTTTCAATGTCAAGGCGTGATTTATGTATGATGTCAACATATTCCTGCCTTTTCTGCAGTTTTTAAAAATATTGTTGCGCTTGCATGATTACATCTATCTTTGATGTTGAATACAGTTTTAGATTTCATAAAACATGTTGTGTAACTACATTACTTTTGCACAAATGCAAAGTCCAGAATTTCAACAGGTAAACTGTTGCAGCTAAAACTTAAAACTGTAGGGTCTTGTTGGACTTTGATTGACTTTAGTAAAAGCAGATTTATGACATGAAAATATCGTACATGTCATTCTGCCGGTATTGAGATCCTAACCCTGGATCCCCAGCTTAGAAAAAACTAACAGTAAATTAAAACTTTGGAAAAAAAATCACTATAGAGCTCATAAAATATCAACCTACATCCTATTTTGAATATACATTGTCAACACCTTGACATGTGATATCCATGTACGTTTCTGTTAATTGTGACAATTATGTAAATGCCCGTATGACAAGTCACTACTCTTCAGTCATGTAGCTAATTAAATCATCATTAATCTAATTACCCCAAATGGTTTTGTTTTTTTCGCAACAGATTAAGACAATGGTTGTGGTAACCATATTCAAATTTCGGAAAATCACGCGTTCTGATTGGTTGAGAGCATATAATTGGTGACGCCTTCTTATTTTATCAGCTGT